>CANSZD010003059.1:0-261143 GCA_947648045.1 Beta corolliflora
ATATTTAATTACCAATCCTTATATCTTGTATTTTGGCTTTCACCCTCTTTGTAAGTCTATAAATATGAGCGATAATTTACTACATGACTAGCACCTTTGTTTAGTAATCATAGGTGTTATATTATTAATTTTTATTACTCATGTCATTTGTTTTGCCTATCTAAGATTCGAAGTTTAATTTTATAAGAGCTATTATTCCTTAAAAGGAGGATTATTTAGAAAGATTTTTATTAGTATCCCCGATCTTTTTATGATCGCAATTATAAATAAAGGCATCGGCTTGTTATTTATTAGCAAACGGTAGCTATATTTACCCATGTACTTTTTGTATAAGTCATGTGGACAAGGTAGTTCCCTCGTAATAGACTCATTAAGGAATACTAAAAGCAGAGTGTGCACGGCTTTACTAGGAAGGTACCTAGGCGGGAAAAAAGTTTTATTAAAGTTATATACTTTATTTTATACAAGTATTACAAGTATCCAAGGAAGGCTTATAGAAATATTTTGAATGTTTAATAAAGTATTTAAATTTCCGCATATACATGTACTCGGTATTTTGCGGCACGCGTTTTGTTTGTTTGTTTTATGGCTTTGTCCTGATGACCCTTTTGGTGAAACGAGAATTCCTGAGTTGATTTGATGCATACTTCACATGGGGAGTTAGTGAGGAATAATAATACTTAGGTAGGAGTTGCTATTTTTTATTTATTATAGATTCCATTATTGTCATAGTTGAATAATAAAGTTTTTATATTATCAATAAGAGAAGTTATTATTATTAGTTTCCATTTGCGTTGTTAAATTAGTAGTTAGTAGTTTTAGCCTTTAACGTTATCACGTGACGGTATCTCTCGAAGTTCTCCGAGTATTTTATATTAAAAAATAAATTCTTCAAAAGAGAAATTTGGGGGTGTTACAAAAAAGTTTTAAAAATGTATAAGATTTATATTAGACCTTGGAAAATTGAAGACAAAAAGTTGTTAATTTGTTACTCCTACGTATTTTTAGATGCTTTCTCTTCATTTAAATATGTATTTATCAATGCCTTCTTTGAACTTCAAAATATCTTTTCAGCTCATATTAGTAAAAGTACCATCAATGGAATATTAATAAACTCCTTTCATTGAGAACTGAATCGAAACAAAGGCACGTGGTATATATATTGCTTATCTCTTGAAAAATTTAGAATATTCTCTCTAATGGTGAATAGTGTCAATGTTACAAATGAAAAGAACAAAAAAAATACAAAAGGAGTATTTATGATAATAACTTTTATTGTGAAAATTATATCTTTTTTTAGTCGGAAGGAAATGGTTTTATCCTTATAAATAAAAAAGTATAATAAATTGAATTTGAATATATTAAAATGATGATTCGACTACCAAATTTGAAATTTATTATTTAGTAGCATCAATATTATATTTAGGCGTATAATTGTTTTAAATAAAAACAAAAAGTATGTTAAAATCAAAAGTTGAGACATATATAACTTGCCTAAAACCTAAGTATAAAAATCCAAAAACTAAGATCAAACACCCGAGACATAAAATCCAAAAATGTATCTATATCAAATCTGTAATATATTAAAAAGTGTTAAACGAGTCTACGCGCGTGGCGATTTCTACTGCTTTTTGTTGTTTTATTAATATAAATAATTATGCGCATTAAAAAAATAAACGCTTCATATAAGATTCAATCACATGACATCAAGTTAATATACTAAAGTTTTAACCAATAAGCTATACAACATTAGATGATATTTTTTAACATGAAAATGTTAATAACCCGGTATCGCCCGAGACTAAAAACTAGTATGATGTCATTACAAATATTAATATTGTGTAGCTACTAGAAATGGAACAACATGACCTTTGAAATGAAATGGGAGAGTTTAACCACCAATCCACTACAATTTCAATGTTTAATGTTTCAAAGTAAAACATAATAAAGTCCTATAATTATATGTAACTATAAAGACATAGACAAACTTTTTGATCGCCAACATTTTATTAAGGTATTAATATCCCTTACCCCCATTGACATTGTTATTTATATTCCCAATAATTACTTGGAAGTTTGTTTTCAAAAAGCAAAGCATCACGTGATAACGTCGCCTTTCAAATTTAGCACTGTGACGAGAGTAAATTATGAAAAAAAGCCGAATAAAATCAATTATGAAAGCTGTGAATAATAATATACTCCCTCCGTCCCATAATATAGTGCTTACGCTCGCTTTTTGGGCGTTCCAAAATATTGTGCTTATTTTATTTTTATCAATTTATTTGGACTAAATTATCCTCAATATTTACACAGAATTTTCCAAAATACCTTTACTTTTTTCCTTTTAAAATGTGTGCCTCCATTTATTGTTTTACACCATTCCAAAGAACATTTATTGTTTTTTGATTTTTTTAAAGGAAAATAAAATTAAGGGAATAGTTTCCTGACAAAAAGTACTTTATTAAATTTTTTTTTTTGAGATCCTACTACTTCCTCCACTCTCCTTAATCCCCGTGCAAGAAAAGAAGTAAAAGCATTATATTATGGGACGGAGGCAAGATTTGATATTTTAAGCCCAAGGCATCGAGGGGCCAAAAATACTAGTTAAGATTCAAATTCGAGATATGTAAAACCCAAAATCATAATTCATAGACATATAAGTTGTCCTTTTCTTTTAAATAGAGGAAACATTTATGAAGTCTTATTGTCATTTTTGAAACATATATTTTCATGTTTTTGGGATCATTAAAATTAGGCTTTGCCAATCACATTTGCTTAGCCCATCGTAACTCATTTGACACATGCATCGGAATCTCGATGCATGAAAGTAAAAAATAAACCTCTTCATTTGTCTCTCGTGCCATCTCAAGAAAGTTAAGATGAAACCATGTAAGCCGTTAATTTTCATTATTTTTTGAGGGGGAAAAGCAAAACTAGTATATTAATTCGGGGATAAAATGCCGAAAGTACATTGGGAGAAATATCTCTGAGGATAAGTGATTTTCCCTCACGTTTCAATACTAAAAAGGACTATTTTAGCTAAGTGAGTGAGCAACATAAGTTGTCATCTCTACGAACATGTGACCAACTAATCGAATGATAGTATCCAAGTCTGCTAGATAAGTGGCTCCTCTTGAAAGGCGATTGATGATTCCCTCTCAAGTGAGATTCCAAGATGCAATCTCGTGTCCCATACCTCTTCCCAAGCATAGCCCTGGCATAGCCACGGCTTTTAGCCTCATGATCTCGTGGTCCATCGAGCTTTTTATAGCACTTAATAGCCCCTATTTTTCTATAACTATCTCACACCCTAATATATCAACTATTTTGTTCTCATAATTCCCGTATGTTTACTCTACCGGCGTTTAGTATGTAGGGATATTTAGGGCGACAAAAAGTCGTGTTCGTGTCTTCGTGTTAGTGCTTTGTCATATATAAACGAGTTGAAAAACCCTTGACACTAACCTAACCCATTTAACAAATGTATCATGTCGTGTTGACCCGTTTAATTAAACGTGTTGAGATAGCTCAACACGAACCCACTTTTTTCGTGTCTTGTTGTCGTGTTAAAGCTCCTTTTTGGTAATTTTAAACTAATATTCTATACTAATATCCTATATTTGTGTAGAAAATGTGTTAATCTGATTCAAGTGTATCATTTCCGTGTAGGAACCCTCAACACTAATCCAACCGATTTAGTAAGACGTGTCGTATCGCGTTGATTCGTTTAACCAAACGAGTTAAAAATCTTCAACACTAACCCATTTTTTTTCGCATCCGGTTCGGTGCCGTGTTACCGTGTTGTGTCAACTTTGGCCGTTGATAATCTATACCCATTAAAAATCAAAAGCCACAAACCCGGTTACTATTCTTAAGAACGATGTGGCGGTTTTGCCCTTGCACACTTCACATAACCCCATTCATGCCATTCCTTTGCCACGTGCTCTCTGTTGGGGAACATTTGTTTCCTCGCCAAACGTGTGACTCGAATGGGCCGCAATTCGCTGACTCGCCTACCTTAATCGTCCTCCATCTCCCAAACAATTCTACAATTGTGCCTACATTAGCTACCGACATTCCTTAACCCATTTTAATTCATTCAATCTATTTTTTCACAAAATTAAGCTGCCGACATGGATGGTGACGGAAGATGTTCAATGAGTTGCAGCGGCAAGAGGTTGCGGCTCGAGATTACGGCCCATCTTATCATACCTTTGTAATTAGCTACAAAGTTATGTATTTTCTTTTCATCCCATTTTAATTGTCGCATTTTAGGGTTTTTTGTTTCATTTTTGCTTATATTTCGGATCCGGAAGTTTTTGGATTAAAAAGCTTGAAACTTGTGATCGATTCTTTATGTTTTTAGGGCTTCATTTTAATATAAAAAGTAAGATTTGATTAAAGCATATGATCTCACCCTTTTCGTTTCATGAATTCCTTTTGATGAAGTGCGACCGAGAAGAATCGAGGGAAGTCCGGCATCGGAGGGCTTTGATCCGAATTAAAGCAAAGTGGTACCTCTTCTAATTTGATTTTTTTATTTGCATTAACTGTCTCTCGTAATTTGATACATCTATTGATTTAAAAGCCTTAATTTTTCATGGTTTAGAGTCTAATTTAATTTCCTTTCCTTTTGATATGTGTATGTACACAATATACACCCAACCACTCTCACTCGGGAGGGGAAGAGACTCGCTATTATTGTTCTTAATATCAAGCACCGTTTCTATGATGTCAAAGACGAAGCACCGTGAGTCTCTCTTTCTTATTACTCGATATTTATCCAAAGATTCAAATATTCATACTTTCGAGTAGAATTTACCTCACCAATCATCTCAAGTGCTCTTTTTTCACTCATTTTTATGGTTAAATTAAGTGGTGATTCTCGCATCTTTTCGTGTTTACGGGTAATGAGTTTATATATGTGTGTAAACTAGCTATTGTGAGTTTGTAGGTATTAGACAACATAAGGTTAATGTTGTTGCTTGTCATGGAATAAGGGTTTATGGTGAAAGGTGATAAGAATTAGTCTCGAGTGGAAGCACTATGAGGTCCAAGGAGGATAGTTAATAGTAAGTTTACAAGAGTACCGGGAAGGGACTCGTGAACATAAGGGTTAGAAGAGGGATACTCGTGTTTTTTTTATTTATTAGAGTGATATTTTGCCGAAGATAGAGAAGAGAGTTTCAAGAGACACGAGAAACAGTAAGGCAAGATGGTTAAGTGGCATGTGAGGGAGTTTGAAAGAGGAGAGAGCGAAAGAGGCACACCGTGATGGACGCAACAACGACGATGACAACGATAATGTCAACCAACGACAACAACAACAACTCTCAATCGATCGAAGAATGTTCTAGATCCTCCCGGGCGCAGGTTAGCAACACAAATTTCGTTGTAAATTGTACTTGAAATGAGGAGTATTATTTGTATATCTGATTTTTATCGTGGAGTCGACTAAAATGCACAAGAAGGTCCGAGGAACAAGCTAACTATCAAAGTGATCAAGATAATTCTTCTTATACCGATAATCATAATTATCATAATCAAACTTATTCTCATAAATATGGAGGTGCCGAAAATTATCATGTCCCTAAATCAAGACATCATCGCTTCTTTTTTTTTCCATTTATATTCTCGAGTCGGATGATTACATGATTATCTTATTTAATCTTGAATGAAATATAATCACTAAAATTACTTAGCTATGAAATAACGAAATTTATGTATTTTTATATAGCTTTTTAAAAGCGTATTTGATGAATTGTGTAAATGAAATTTAGTAATCGACTAAGAGTAATCAACTCACATTCATACAAGTATCTTCTCTCTTTCTTCCTTTTAGGTTTTTTCGTTTACTCTTCTTCCTCTCATGTCGTTGATGTCGATTCTCATTGTTTATTTCGAGTCTTAGGTTGCGCTTGATGAAGTGAGATTAATTGTCAAGGAGGATCGAATTGTTGTGGTTCTATTTCTCGCCGACGCTTCTCCTCCCCGTTGGCCAGAGACGTTGTGTTGTTACTTTTGCCGCCCTCCTTCTATTGTCATCATGTTCTCTCGTAATTTTCCGTATTCAAAGCGAATTCAATCCGTCAAGGTCCTAGATAATTTGTTGTGGCGAGAGTTCTTTTTCGTGTAGAATTGGCATGGTTTGCCTTTATGTGACTTTTTGTAGGCTACACTCGCTAGCGATTTTGCTCCCCGCTAACTTAGTGCCTAATTTTTTCTAGGTCATCCATGGTTTTATGGTTTTCACCTGACATCAAAATCCCTCAGATATGATAGTTTGATAGTTTACGTGCTCCTAAGAGCTTACATTTGCCCGCCTTCCTTACGTAAAACAAACTCCTGGGGGTAAGTCACCGTATTTAGTTTTCCTCCTTTATTTAGTGGAACTTCAAGCATGAGTGAACTTTTGTGAAACAAAATTCCTCTAATTCAATATGTTGTTAATCGATTTCCACTATTTGTCGTTTATAGGCTCTTGCAAAGACATTAACAGTTGCCTCAACTAGCTTATGTAAAGGAGCAGTTTAAGATGTTATCTCCAAGCAAAAACGTTACATGTCAATGTAAAATTTTAAGACAGGAAGTTTAACGTGTTATTATCATTTTATTCGCTTTTATTCTAAGGCCTTCCCATTCCTAACTCTACTAGAACTAATAGGCTGCATGGGGATTGCTACGGGTGCTATGAAGGATTCTCGATCTACCAATATGTCAACTGGGTTCGTGCTATTTCATTCATTCATTCATCTCAGAATTTTACATGTATTACGCTTTTTTATTCATATCTATTGCTTTTGCCATGTAAGAACAAAATGACTTATACTTGTTTAGATAGCAATCATAGAGGGGAAAGTTAGGGGAAGGAAGGAAAGGGAATGGAGAGGGATACTTGAGCTATGGATTACACTTTCTTACTACATGACAGCTTTTTTTTAATGTCTGCTTAGGGAACAATTACTTTTGGTGCCGGGTTCTTCTTTGTTGTAATAGGATGGCCAATAGTGGGAATGATATTGGAGTCATATGGATTCCTTTGTACTCTTCAAAAATCGACCATAATAATTCCAAACTATTGGCATTCCACTATTAGTAATCCCAACAATGCATGGTTTCTTTCTAAGCTTCCAAGTCGCCTACAACTTGATAAACCGGTAATTTCTTTTATTTAATATAAATATACATAAATACCCATAGCCACTACCACTACTAAGACTACCTACTCCACCCATATCGCTCCCAACGTCCAAGACATCTCCCTAATTATCCAAACTTACCGCCACCACCTCCATCCATCCAAGGCATCTTTCCGCCATCACCTCCCGCCCCACACAAGCGCACCCATTTCCAAAGGCATTGTGTGTTACCCGTTTGTTTGTATTATGATCTACAATAAGATAAGAAGAATACTATACAAAGAAATCAAGCAATACTTCTACTGTTAAGTATATATTGAACAAGGACCTTCATTAACCGTAGCCTTGCCCTCGTTGTTATGATGGTGGAATAAAATGGCTTTATATATATATATATATATATATATATATATATATATATATATATATATATATATATATATATATATATATATATATATATATATATATATATGTATATATTGAAATAAGTTACTCTTAATTAAAAATGGGTATGAATTTTTATTTTGGCGTAAGTTTCTTTGGAAGGGGAAGATAACTTGAATTCTATCACCCTCTCGACTCTTTTGAATTTGAGCCGATTGGAGGTGATGGAGGAAGAGAAGAGCTTCATTGTGAGGTACGAAGGTATTGAATTTGTGCCAGGTTTGTCTTTGACTTTTATAGGTGGGAAAGAGATGATGGAAAGCAAGTTAGTGTGATCTTTCTTTTAGTGTGCATTTGAGTGATTATAACTTAAGAGTGCATTTGGAACTAACTAATCTTTCACATTATAGGTGTATTAGATATCTTCTCTACTTGAGTCTTCTTTGAATGACTTTGATCATGTAGTTTCTAAGATACAAATTTTCGCTTTCTCTCGAATGACCTCGATTATAGTCATATAGAAGACTTCATTGGTTGTTAGCATTTTTAAACTTTAGCAGAGTGGATTTATGATGTAAACCGTAAGATATGTGGTGTATCATCCATCCATTTGTAGATAGGAGTTGTCATATGTAATGTGAAAGCTAGAAATGCTTGAAACCGCCATGTCGATTAGATGCAAGATTTAGGTGTTGTGGTATGTTCTCGCAGGGGTGCAAGTTCTTGTGTATTTATATACATACACTTGCATATTGAATGATTTGCCGCGTAGATGGGTGCTTTCCGATCATCATGGTTTCCGTAAACCAATTAGTTTTGTAAGTCTTCCTTTAAAGACTTATTATCGACTTCTTTATTTCAAAACGAATTTCATAACAAAAAAAACATTTACAATGAGGTAATCAAATTCGCACTCATCCCACGTAAAAGAAAAACATATGCCTACACCAAAGAAGGATGTGTTTTCCCAAAAATAACTAACTTTCCCTTTGTCTTCCTTCTTCCCTCCATTATACTCCATTAATCACATGTCAAGAAATTAACAAAGCTCACTTTTACCCTCTTCAATTCTTAGCGATATTGCGTTGTTCAACTTGGAAAAACTCGGAGAATGACACTAAAACCCTTTCGCATTCTCCGTGAAGCTATGATCTTTCTCAACCCCTTTTTCTCGCTTAATTTTTTATGATTTTTTTCAAAATGTGGGAAGAATGTGTTTTCTTTATGCTGAATTTCAACATGAAAATGAACCCAAAAGTTCAAGTTTTTACAAAAGTTAATTTTTTGTATGAAATATAAGTTCGAATTTTGACAAATGTGGGTTGATTTTTTTAAAAAAATTGTGTGTGGTTGTTGTGAATTATGTGCCGAATGGGTGTTGCTTGTATGGGTCGCTTGTGTTTAACTTGTATTTATTAGCTTAGGAATGGATAATGTCACTTTGCGGTTTTGGCATGGGGGACTATTCAAGAAACATGACAAAGGTTGGTTGGAGTATGTAGGGAAAAGCGGGAGAACTTTTTCAATTGACCCAGATGAGTTATGCTGGTGGTTTCTTGAGGAAATGGCTAAAAAATGTGATAGTAATAGGGTAATTAAACATATTTTCTATTTGGTGCTTGGTAAAAAACTAGATGACGGTTTGGGTGAGGGTAAGGAAGTCAACATGTCGAACCGAGACCGAACCTAACTAGGCTCGGGTTGGCTCAAAACACATTTAATTTATTTCGGTCTCCTACTGAGCTCGAAACTCATCGAGCTTAAAATATTGAGCCTCGGCTCGAGTTCAAAATTTACAACTCGACTCGAGTTCGACATTTAATAATTCAAAGGCCCCATGACCAACACTTGTTATTTGCATGGCCAAGCAAGTAGCAGGCCTACTATAGAGGTTTAGTAAGTGAAAGATTTCTTTTATAAAACTTTTAACTCATACCCTCATGCTATTCCACCGATGTGGGACTCCCGAAAGCCAAATTTCTTATGTTTTAGTTACTTTCACTTACTCCCATCTTCCAACATGGTCGCGGCGCCCGCCGTGAAGAAAGCGTCTGTTGTAGCTGAGCCTTTCTCTCTCGCTAGCTCTACCCAAGCCCAAGTTTATCCTTTAATACTTAGTTATAAATTTGAGCCTATATCTGATTAAAGTATTCTATTAAGCCATTTAGTTCTGTTTGATTATTAACCATAGTTGTTGGACTTTAATACGAATCACTTAGTTATCTAGCTAATTGGACTGATTTTATAAACTGATTTTTGGTTATGTTAATTTAGTTAAACCACCTAGTTTAATCTAATTTAGTTCATCCGATTATCACCCGATCCATCCGTTTCACCCGTGGGTGATGGATGGATGGATTTGGGTGGATGTTTAACTGGGTGATGGATGGATCGGGTTGGGTGGATGGAGGCGGGTGATGGCCGCCCCGAACCCGATCCATTTCCATCTCTATTCTTGACACATTACACCGAATAAGCCAATTACGTGTTGGAGATAAGCGTTAGTTAGGCTAATGTTATACGTTGGCTTATTGCTGTTGAATATCCTATCTCAGGTAGTTAGCTAAAGATATAAGTATCTTGCTTTTGTAAATATCTTTTATACTTATCTTTTGTAAATGTTTTTTTTGAAAGATTGTAGATGTTAGTTATCTTCACATTATTGTTGTACGTAGCTTTTGCTCTCTACTACTGTATAAATATGAGTAATAAAAAAACCATGATTTTAAACTTATGAATCAAGTACATTAAAGTGTGAAATGCGATACAACATCTCAAATTTTGAAAGTATTATGATTATCAACATGACTGCTTTTCACCATAGTTAATTAATTAATTTTTTATTTTATATGAAACCTTAATGAATTATTTTTATTAATTAAAAACTATCGAGCCTCGTTTCGCGAACTTTTGAGTCGAACTTAAGATAGCTAAGGCTCGGCTCGTTAGGGTTTCGAGTTGATCTCGGACTCGAGTCTAGCCCACTCAAGCTGAGCTTTAACCGAACTTTGACCGAGCTTAGCTCGAATAGTTTGCGAGCCACCCTGCCTCATTAACACCCCTAGGTGAGGGTTTACAATGACACGAAGGTATTAGCTATGGCAAAGGTACTTTTAAAAAGAAGGTTCTTGGATTTGTATGTGGTTCATGGCATAAACAAGCCATTGGTGATTGAAGAACCTGTTGGGCTGTTAGAAGGGCCTACAAACCCAACAAGACAAAAAGGATGGAGCAGTGACAGGCTAAAGTCGTATCACCTAATAAAAAATAACTTAAGGTCCACTAACTAGTAGTCGTGAAAGTAAGGATCGAATCCACAGGTAGATAGCTATACTATTGTATCTGAACTCTAATATTAAACTAACTAAATCAGATGAAAAGGATTGGTTTACTGAACTAAGCAAATAATCAAATCACAAATATCAAATAAGGAAAAGACTAGGGAACCGTTCAACATGTATGCAATTCAGGAAATCAAGAATGATCGAAGAACTCAATGAAATAATCTAACTAGGGCACATGTAATTTCTCTCGAACATTACCTCCCTCGAAACTCACTAAGCCGCTCTAGCATGGTCATAGATCGCTAAGCCTACTATTGAGAGCCTATACAAAATCCTACCTCTCGGTCTATAACTTTGTATTGCAATAATAATCAACACAGTTGGCCAAACTTGTAGATTAACATAAATAACTCAATAGTATGAATCAAATAATTCAACAAATTAAATCATCATTCAATCAATCCCTAATATGCATACATAGATCCCCAATTCCTAGAAAGTAAACTACTCACACATAATTGGGGAAAACATAATCGCAATTAAATAAGAAAACAACATGATGGAATAACAAAGAAGAATTGAAAAGAAAATAATAAGGGATGAGAAACAATACCAATTGAAGAACGAATATTGAAATCAATTACTCTATTGAATCTTGAATGAATTTGTAAAGTAGAATAAACTAGGGTTCTTGAGAATATAAAAGTACTTAGAAAACTAATGACTGAAATAATAATGAGAAAACGTAGTTTTTCTACCCTAAAAGGACAAGAATTTATATTAAAATCATAAAGTGCGCAACACGCGCTTCAAAACGCATAAAAATCGCCCCGCCCGGGCTGCCGGGGCAGATCCCGCCCGGTCGGGCGGTTGTCAGGTCAAAATCCGTAGAAAAAGTAAAACAGCGATTCGTCCGGCCGGGCAAGATCTCGCCCGCCCTGGCCCGCAACAAATACCAAAACTGTTCATTTTCAAAGCTTCATAACTTTCTCGTCTCTCGTCGAAATTCAGTGTGTAACCAATTGTTGGAAAGCTCTTCAAGTATACTTTCCAACCCAATTGGAATCAATCCATTATTATTTTTGTATCAAAAGTTATGAGTAAAAGAGTGTATAAGATTCTGTTTTCACTTTTTTTGTAGTGATGGTTCGCTTCATTCTAGCCCAAATTCGTCCCAAAGAGATGTTTTGTGATCCTCATGCAATCTACCTTCTTTATTCATGTTTGTTTCACTCAAGTTTAGCCAACCATAATCTATTTGCAATAATATCACCTGAAATTCATCAAAACAAGCAGATAGAGAGCAAAGAGAACAAAACTTGAGTGAATCATGCAAATATGCACCTAAATGCTCTAATATGAACTAGAAATGCAACCTAAATGCTCCTAAAATCTATGTATAAATATGACACATCAAGCAAGACCTTTTAGTGGTACTTACAACCCTCCTACAAACCCACCCGATATCTCATCTCGAAAACCCAACCACAATTCCACCTAATAACTCAACTGCAACCCCATCCAATAACCTAATTGATAACTCGCCCAAAAGCCCAACTACAATACTCACCGAACCAAAGAAAACCCACCTAAACTAAGCACATGTTGATAATGGTCCCTACCTGTAGTCAAAAGCAAAAAGAAGAAGATTCCTGCTAAGAAGTTAATACATGTGGTCAAGTCCAAGGATTAAGGACACCTTAGCAGAGGTTCGCTTTCTCTTCCATATACCTAGACCCGCATTTGCCTACCCCTAATATACCTACCGTTGGAGAATCTCCTTACACTGTTTCCCAAACAACTCCACAAACACAATCTGAACTTGAACCACAAGCACAAACTGCACCTAATCCAATACATGAAAAAATCCTAAAGAAGAAGTCATTTATGACCAAGAAACTTTTCCACATGATTATTGTGAGTAGTATGATCGTGCACTGCAGAGCCCACCGACCTTGAATGAGCCGATTGGGGGAAGAAGGGACAGATCCTCGGGTACGAACCATCTTCTGGAGATTCAAGTGAAGATGATGGGGATGATGTTTATCCGGAGCCTGAGAGATTAGGTGATCATGAAAGGGATGAAGAACCTGAGGCGGGGTTTGTAAAACACATAGAATAACTAGGTGATGCGGACAGTAGTGATAATGAGTCGAGGCTAGCTAGGGATAGAGTGAAAGGCACGATACTAAGCAATTTTAGCCGGCAAAGCATCTTCACAAGGATGCAACTAGGGATGGCAATGGATCTTGGACCCGGCCGCATCCATGGATCTAAATCCGTTTTATAAGATCCGGATCACAAAAATTTAGATCCGACGGATCCGGGCCGGACCTGGAACCTATTTGTCAAAATACGGACCTGGATCCCGGATACCCGACCGGATCTCGTAGATCCATTTTTTTTTAATGGTAGTTTTAATATTTAAACCCCAATATATTCCCAATCGTCACTCACCGTCTCACCCCCTCACTATCACTCCCCTTTACCTTTCTCCTCCATCTACCAAAAACAAGCACCGCACGACAACCACACCACCGACCTTCACACCACCCGCCCCTGCAGATGGTGAACTTCGTGGATGGTAGCAAAGAACGACTCAGAGGAGAGATATTAAACTAGATAGATAAAGCTAGGGATTTTGAAAGCTTCAAATGGAAAAAAAGAAATAAGTTGTGTGCACCGCAACAAGTCGATGATAATTACATGGTAATTGGATTTCGGTTGTTTGATATTCAAATTCAAGACATGAAAGTGGGCCATGGTGAGTTTATGTGAGTAAGACCGAGAGAGCATACCGGTGGGGGATCTTCAATAAATGGAAAAATGGGAATTAGATTGAGTCAAAGTAGGGGAAGGGGGGGAGTAACGTGAGTCGACAAAGTAGTAGAAGAATGGAATAAGTTGGTTAAATTCCATTGTTGAACTAGAGAGCGGTTTTTGTTGAGGCGAGAGAGGGAATATTTTTTATATGGACTAGACCCGCTTTGGGTCCGTTTTGGACTCCGGATCCACAAGACGTATCCGGCTCTAATTTTTTCGCATCCGTTGATCCGGGCGCATCCGGATCCCTCGGAAAACGGAGCCGATCCGGGTTCATAAGGACCCTGGCCCGGATCCGACTCGTTGCCATCCCTAGATGCAACAAAAGAGAGATTGACCCTTAGAAATTTTAGTGCTACTAGTGGGGAAACTAACACACACAATGATGAGGGGCTTGTGGGGACAAAGTGAGGATGAACGCTCATACCCTTGAGAACAAAGGGTGAGGAATATGTTAATGGTAGGAGAAGGAGATGAATTGAACTTTTAGTGAGTGATGATACAAATTTCAGCAACTTTGTGTGGAAAGTTGGACTAAGGTTTTCAATTACTAGTGTCGGGGCTAGGTTTACCATGACTTGTGGGAGAAACTTGTACTTTGCTACAAATAATAGAATGAGGCAAGGGAGAATGGAGTAAGTGTAACACAGGGTGCGCGCCTTTTAGGTTGTTTGGCTCCTGGGATTTAAGGAGAGCATGTTTTATTGTCAAACCCGTAGATGACGAGCACAACCGCACCAGAGCATAGAAGCCAACGTGACAAATGACATCAACCTAGCTTCGCAAAGCAATTCTTATTGACACGTCCGACAAGCATACCGGGTTACCATAAGGAGGGCACTATAAAGTGAATTACAAGGCTCGTAAATTGCTTCATGGTTTTATGGAAGAACATTATGCTAAGCTTGGTAGATACCTTTAGGCTTTCGAGAGACAAAGTGATGCAGTAGATTGTCACTAAGATGTTGAATGATGAGAGGCCAAGGAGGAGTAGAACTCCAGGTGTTTTAGAGACTCGTTTATCCGCTTTGATGGTGTAAGAAAAGGGTGGCTGGAGGGATGCAGAAGGTTCTTAAGCATTGATACTTGCTTCTTGAAGACCTTTTTCGGTGGTCAATTATTGGCAACTGTGGGGATGGATGCAAATGATCTGATGTATCTAGGTGCCTGGCCATAGTAGAAGGTGAAAACAACTCATCATGGGGTTGGTTTCTAAGTGAGGTTCAAACAGATTTGAACCTAGGCTAGGGCGAAGGACTCGACAACCGAATCGATAACCACTGGGTAAGTTACTTTCTAAGCACTTTTTGTAAACCTGCCTTATCCATTAGTTAGTTCTTTTGATTCCATACTAATGAGAAATCATTTTCTTCTCTTGCATATTGGTTTAAATAGGCAATTTTAAGCTCTATTGCATATGTTTTTTCAAACTACAAGCGTAGGCATTGGGCTAGGCATATATTTGCCCACCGGCACAAAGAGTTTCGGTGGTGATGAAATAAAACTATAATTTTAGAAAGCAACAAAGGCATACGGCTTGGCATACTACAATGACGTCTTAGATGAAATGGATACAATTAACCTTGATGCATCAAAAGCTCTCAAAGCGCACAACCCTTGTGTTTTTTGTATAGCACACTTAAACACCAACACTAAGTTAAATGTTATTACAAGTATATCTCTTTGAGATATTCAATGGTTATATTATAAGTGCTAGGACAAAGCACATCATCTACATGCCGGAGGACATTAAGGTGGCACTTATACAAATATTGGTGGTGAAGAGACAGAAATGGACGCTAGCAAGGGTGAGATCTCGCCCTAGGATACAATGTAGGTTAGAGAAGTAAAAAGAAGAGGATGCCAATTGAATATGTATCTCCGTAATACCCCTCATGATTGCTATAAAAGGGATTTAGCAGGCTACATATACCAACAAAATGCATTTTTCCTTTTGGGAGCTCATTTCCTAACTTACTTCAAAAGTTAAGCGTGCTTGGTTGGGAGTAGTCTTGGGATAGGTGGCCACTTGGGAAGTTTATCGTGGTGCGCATGATCGAGGAAAAAATGCACCCGTAAGAACTTGTGTTGATTATGGAGGAAAGTTGTTGGCCCTTAATGCACATTGATGACGATAAGCTCGACTTCGTAAGGGACCGGGATGTTACATATTTCATCCACTAACACAACTTTATAAGTGAACCATAGGATAGATAAGCTTGACAACTGACTTAGCCGCACAATCATGCACATGTAGGAAATGGGATTTATGTGGCATTCCTTGTTGTGCAGTGTCTTGCATTTTCTTCTCCAAAAAGAATGTAGAAGACTTTGTGTCAGATTATTACAAGAGGGGCACATACCTACAATCTTATGCAAGCTCAATACCCCAGTTGTTGGTTAAGACACTGGCCTAACATTGTTTCCCCTCTAAATCATCCACCTAACAAGATTGGAATAGGGAGACAAAGAAAAAAACAAAAGAATGGATCCCCATGCGAACCCTAAGAAACCCAAAAGGCTAACTAAACATAGAGTGGAAACCAATTGCAAAGATTTGTAGATGCAAAACTCACAATAAAAGAACATGCCCAAAATGAAGCTTCCTAAGCGCATCCAAATAAATCAAATATTGCCCCTAGCTTGCACCAAGTCAACCTGACAAAAGTGAACACATAACTGCAACTGCTCAACCAAGCAGATTAGGGAAAGGTGGAAGGGTGATTACGAGAAGCAGAGGTTCAAGGAGAGGTAGGGGTTTATCAAATGAGGACAGGGACGCAGGTAGTGGTTCAGCAACTGGTGTCAGAGGTTCAAGAGGTGATGTTAGTAGTTCAGGAGGAGCAGTTAGGGGTTCAGGTGGTGGTGCTAAGGGATCAGGAGGTGATAGGGGAAGCAGGGGAGGCAGGGGCTCTAGAGGTGGAAGGGTAAGTACTCTTAAGCTCAATCATATTCACATCGGGTAAGTGTTTTCTCTTGTTATGTAACTTAACTATTTGTTTAGGACAAATGCAGACTCCAAGAGGTGTTGGTGTGTAAATTGGTGATGATGGCTCAACATTTGTGAATGTAAGACTATAGACTAATTTAAACACCTTTTGGAACATCTTTTCCCCTTTGAAACATAACTCATTTTCCCTTCCTACCAAATATGTGGGCTCGAAGTCAAAGAGGTGGTCCTAAGGAGGTTTCTCATTCAATAGCTTCAACCTCTAAAGGTCCATTCAGCAGCTGTCAAGCATCAACAAGCAACACCTGACCATTTGTTGGATGTCAACTTTGAATGTGAGTTATGCCACTTCATTAGGATATTAATATAGTTTGATCGGCCTTTGTAGTCTATTTTAAACACTAAAATCGGGCTTTCTTTTTTGTGTAATGTGGTGGTGAACAATGATTTTTTGCTATGAAAAACTATTGGTTGTAATCCGCCTTTCAATATCAATCAAGATGCAAACTTTAAGTAGTGTAAACAACTTCTTTTCATTGATTATTAAAATACATACTACAAAACAATGAGTCTAAAGGTAACACAAAAATTATCGACCCTTCGCAAAATAACATTAACATTTCCATCACATAAATAATCACCCGCATCAAACTATGATGATCAGCTCATGAAAATAAGGACCACAACAAACAAAATTGAGGATACAAACAAAGCCTTTATAGCAAACCTCTCCCCTCCATTACTCTTAGTCAATTCAAAGATGAATTTTGGCCATCTTCATCCTCATTTCTTCAACTTCGTAAGCCATCTTTTCCTTCTTGGTCTTCAATTTCCCAAACTTATCTACAACAACCTTGAATTGCCACTCTAAATCAAGCAATGGTTGTGAAATGTTCTAGCAACTTCACTTGTAGGTCTCCACATTATTGATAGTCCTTTAAATCTCCTTCATCGACTTCCCATTAAAAGAAACCATAATCTCGCCGCCTAAAAGAACAACAAAACACTACAAGTTATTTTAATTACAAAAAAAGAAAAAAAATTCCCTAATCAAGCCTACACTTACGCGCCATAGGAACACCCATAGAATTTCCTACCAACATTGCCACTACTTTTGACAGTTCTCAATTTCGCATGAATATCGTGGTTACACTTCACAATTGCTCGCCCATATGCTTTTGAATTCACGAGCCGATCCGGATGAATTTAGGGCAGCCTTGGATTTTCGAAGGACAAAACACGAAAAGGAGATGGAGAAATAACACGAGGGAGAACCATGTTCAAAAAATAAGGGGCGGGGGTGGGTTTTTAAATCATGTGTTCACCGAATGTGTCATGTGACCTCGTTGACCTAAAGTAACAAGTTAAGTGACCCGCTAGGCCCACATAAAGATGGGTCCTACAATAGTTGGGTATGGCAGACCGGATTATTGATAGATCAGATCTATTAAAGAGAACCGCTCATAATTAAACCCCATAACATCAATTTTTCCTTTATTTTATTGTTGGTTGTTGGTTGGCTTGTCTTAAAGTTTCTTGAATATTATTCTTAAGATTTGTCTTAAACTTAATAGTTGATTGTTGGTTTGACTTAGTTGTTGCTTTTATTTATTGACGTAGTTTGGCTTGGTGGCCATGATTGGTTCCAAGATGTAAAACCTTTAGTTTGACTTTTATTTATTTATTTTGAAATATTTTATTATTTTCTCTTGGAAAATTCTAAATAAGTCGAAACGCTTTCACACGTGTCGGTAATGCTTTGATAATTCTCTATTATTTATTGGAAAATAAATTTTAAAATAGGGAGAATTATTGAGGTATTATAAAACGTTCCGACTAGGAAATTATCATGGATATTTTGGCCGCTTGTCACAAATTTTAGATTGTCCGGCCCCAACAAATCCGGTCAAACTTTTTTAGCCTATTATGTTGGAGGTTGGTTGTTATGGCCTTGTAGTCATCTTCAATTCTTGCTTAATCTCACTTGATGTGGCTTTCTCCATCGCTCTTCAACTTATTTATGCAATTAGCGTATGAGGCTATATTGCTATAAGGAATTTTGGAGAAGGGTATTTGATGGCATTAAATGAGAATGTAGGAATTGAAATAGAACCATGAAAGTACTAGAAATTCATGAAAAAATTAATTGTTAAATTAAGTCAACTATAAAATGGGTCTAGGCCGAACCCGATAATGGAAGAGTGTTTCGACAACTTACAAGTCCAAAGTAGGTTTCATCCTAAAATAAATTGACAATAGGATGAGTAACTTTTCAAATTAAACTTATTAAGTTTTAGTTCCTCTCATCATGTTCACCATTAAAATCCAGTTAAACCTTTTTTTCATTCTTTTCTTTTTATCCTATGATGTTGTAAGTTGGTTGTTATGGCCTTATAATCAATTCAATTCTTACACTATCTCACTCAATATGGCTTTCTCCATCGGGCTTTCAACTTATCTCGGGCAATTAGCTTATGAGGCCATATTGCTATAAGGAATTTTGTAGAAGGGTATTTGATGGCATTAAATGGGAATGTAGGAATCGAAGTAGAACCATGAAAGTACTAGAAATATATGAAAAACTAATTGTTAGATTTACGATAAGCTCGATTTTTAGTTTGCATATAAGTAGTTTTTAAGTCTCATTTCATGTAGTTTTTAGTGCATCTTAGGTATATTTGCATGATTTTAGTAGCTTTTGAAACATCGTAAATACTTATGCCTCTTCTTTGTGATTTTCGTGTCTTTGTGGCCTGGCCGAGGCTAAGAGAGGCTAAGATGGTTCGTAGATGGTCTAGATAGCGGTTTCCGGAGGCGAGGAGATGAGTTCGAGCTCTTTGGGATTGAAGAGATGATAATCTTTGAAGAATTTTGTTTTGTGCGGTACCACACGCATTCCCGCTGGACCGAGGGACGAGCCGTGGGACCGTGCAGATTGTTGCTTGCCCGTGCAAATCTCTGAAGAAAAGAAGAAAATGTTATGTCTCGCTTGCACAACCGAGTATAAGATTTTGCACCGGCCGTGCACCATGACACACGACAAGGCAGGTGTTTCGCACGACCGTATGAGCCGTTCTCCCGTTTATTTTCCGCGATAAACTTTATTTCCTTTCTTAGTTTTGTAAACAATAATTAGGTTTTCGTAAACCTTCTTTTGGGTAGCTTTTCATTATTAGAGAATAGAATATTAGTATTTAGAGAGTTTTTGAGGAAAATCTCCATTGTTTAACCTTGAGATCTACGATTTGGCTACTTTGGATTGATTTCATTCAAGTAAAAGACTAAATTCTAAAATTACCTCTCATTCATTATTGTCATGTATTTTTATTTACTTCTTGCTTGTTTTGTCATTTCAATTATGAGTGAGTAGTTTCATAATCTAGGGTTAAGTTGAACCCTAGCGATGGTTGATGCATGAATTCCTCCCTAATCCCAATTTAATATGATTAATTGTCCATACTTGATTATATTGTGTTAAATTTCATTATCATACTAGGGATAGATGGTATTGAATTAATTCCTCATGTCTCGCATTCAATGGGATTGGTTGATTCAATCAAGAGTATGAATATCTCTATGGGATCGGAATAAGTAGATAGTATTACTAGATTTTTGTTTGTGATGCCAGGTTTAATATCTCTTTCTTGCATAATTCCATGGGAATAGGTATGATTGCTTTATTAGAGTAGTCATAGATACTCAGGAGAGGTCTTTGGTATTATTAGGGTGTATTACTCCTTTTGGACTATTAATTTTGTTTATTGGGATGGGAAATATTCATGTATTTTCGTGCTAGTGGAGATACTTAATTCTAGATGCTTTTATTAATTGATTTTACCTCGTGTGTTATTGCTAGTTGCCATAGCTTAGTTTAGTTTAACATCATTTTCACCGTTGTTGTTTGTCACGTGTTTAGTTAATTTGAGTCAAGATATCTAGTGTTTGATACCCGCTTGCTCTCGTGGATTCGACCTGACTTGCCTTGCTACATAGTGAGAGCCGATCAACTCAACCGCCCGACCCGGTCCGGCTTTTAGGGCTTGGGCTGTTTTTTGGGCGGGCTTTGGACAAGCCAAAAAAGAGGTTTTAGTCTAATTTTTGGCCTGACCCGTTTTGGCCCGAAAAAGCCCGCTCGGACCGGCCCGAAATAATGGGCTTTGGGCATAATTTTTTTGCCCGGATTTGGGCCCGGCCCGGCCCGGTCAATGGGCAAATTTTTTTGGCTCGCCCCGACCCATGATCACCTCTACTACATAGATAGGAGGTTAGTTAGGACACTACTACAAAAACACCTTTATAAGTCGCGCTTTTAGAGTCCCCGGTTTTTAATGTGCAACACCAAAACTTTTAAAGTCCCATTTAATAATAGAGGCGACATACGTAATGTTGCTAGTAGATTTTCCAAAAAGACTAGCGTGTCGCCCAAGATATAAAAAATAGACTCTAAAAGCTTTTAGTGCTGCACATTTAAAACACGCGACACCTATCTCTCCTTACTTTATATTTCAAAAGAATTCTTAAAAATCAAATGAGATACTTTTTGTGCCACATATTTAAGAAACGAGACTCTAAAAGCTTTCTGTGCACAGACATTTAAAACAAAGAACACCTATCCCTCCATAATTCTTATTTCAATTTTTTTTTCAAAATAAATTTCACAAACGCTAATTTTACATTAAAAAAACGCATTAAACTCTCCTACCAATCTCTGTTCTCTCTCTCTCTTCCCCTCTTTAATTGTTCTCGATTTTCCACATTTTCTCTCTTACCGTCATCCCCTCTTCGCTAACTGCTATAGATCTCTCTCATCTCCCCTATACCACTCTCTCATCCTCCACTCCTCCATCTCTGCGTCTCGATGTTGTCCTCCTACGGCACCACCGCCACGACCACCATAACCAGGTAAGTTCACTTAATTCAAATTCCGTCTTTGGTTTAACTTTTCGACTTAGCTAGGTCTAACTTTTTTCTGGTACCTTTTCAATCTTAATAGAATAATTTCGCCATTGTTGGTGATTTGAAGGATAAAATTGATGATTCTAAGCCTACAACTGATAAGTTTGTGATTTTTCGATGTTAATTACCATATAATTAATTACTAATGGATGAAGATTTACTGGATTTGTAACTGGGAAGAAAAAGTAGGAGGTTAGAAAGTGACTGGATTAGGATCTCACCAACTCTAATTTACCCACACAACCCCAAACGTCGCAGACAACTTCAAACTCGACCCACGACTCCAAATGATCTCCAAACTTAAGAATTGTAATCGATGCCCTTCGTTTTCACCACTGCTTATTTTTCAGTCTTCCTTTTTGACGAATTAGGGTTTTAGATTTCTGCGTAATTTTGAGTTATTTGTCTACTAATTGCTTTATATTAGTGAGGATTTTGCTTTTTGGTGCATGATTGTTGAATCTAGGTTTTAGTAATGTTACATATGCTGACTCCGACTCCCTCTCTTCCTGCCTTTAATTTTATGAAATTTAAATATATTATGACGATTGTGACTTGTGTTAGATCAAATTAGTGGTGAATATGAAAATTAGTGTTTTGTTTACTTCAGGAATTATGGGTGCCTTACTATTTATATACCTTGTGCATCTTAGAGCACATGTCATCTTCAGAACACTACCCTCAAGTTAGTTATGATCAAACTTCGTCCTAGAACCTTTTCAAAGCTCACCTCTCATATATCTATGGCTTAAGAATGTGATATCAAGGATCTGACTCATTCAACACTTCGTGTTCGCCGCCACTACCAACAGTTGACACTTTGAAAGTCTTTGGCTCTTTGCTCTTTGATGCTGACAAGCCTCCATTGAATTTCTTCCATAAAAATTAGAGTTGAAGCTTATTCTTGTAACTAAACTTTCATGGATTAAAGAAAGAGCAGGGTAGTAGAGATATAGAAGGTAGAGACAAAGTGAGCATGGTAAATTGTTCTCATATCATTATTCATAATTTGTTTACAGATATGTCGCGGAGCAAGTTTACCATTATACTAGTAGTTTGTTCGGTTCTTCTGGAGTTCATATGAGAAAAGACTAAGCAAGATTTAGTGTTATACTATTTTTTTACAAATGTTATTGTTCTCATATCGCTTCCGTTCTTGTTTCTTTCTTTAATTTTTTTTAAATTATAATTTAAGTATACTGACCTAATGCTATCTTTGATAGCTGATGTAATGTTCTTGATGATAGGCTTTAGACCTAGTGAATTTTATACAAGGGTTTCACTTTCATTTTGTTTTTTTTGGGCTTAATCAAACCTTTTGATCATTAGCTTTTACTAGAGAATTCATGTTTAGATTTTTCCTATATATTTTAATCTTTCCTTGAGGCCTCTATGGACACGTGCAACATTCTATTAATTGTGCCATTTTTCTTAGTTGGATAGGTGAGACACATATATGAAAAGATTTATTGCATCTTAGAAGGAGAATCTGCAGAGCGGTGCTTCTTTGTATGCTTCTTATCCTGGTAAGTCGGACAGTTTGTTAATTTTTCTCCTTGGTTTCGCTTTGATTTCAAAGGACAAATATTAGTAATTGATGTGTAGCTCTCTGGAAGTTGGTCTTCTTGTCCGTCGAATGAAGGTCGCCATAAAGAGCTGAATATTGCTTGGTGTTATTTGTTATCTTATTTGCTTGGTCAGTATATGGTTTGTTGTTGGTCTCATCAGCATATAGTTTGCTTCCTAGTCATTGTTTAGTTTTCTCATTGCTCTCGCCATCTAGAGGTTTAGGAAATGAAGGGGGCACCATATTGACCGAGTGTGATTATACTTCTATTAATCCAGCCATGGCTGGAGTAGCTCCTGAAGGTTTACAAATCTGGTTTCTTGTCCGAAGATAATTAAGTGAAATCCAACATTGATTTGAAAAATAAGTTGTGAGCTTATGTGTGTGATCTATCTTAGGAGCTTGTTATCTAACTACAAAACCTTTATTTGTTAAGATCATTATGATATTCAGATCTTAGTTTGGTCTTAGTTTGGTTTGTGGTCATCTAATGATTATTTAGAGCTTAATTGCAGATGGCATTGAGTCACTGGATGTTGCTGTTTTTGGCTGGTTGCTGTTGGTTGTTGCTGCTGAGGTGTGCTGCTAGTTATTGTTGTTGAGCTGCTGCCGCTGCTGTCACAGTCTCCTACTGCTTCCTGCTCTTAAACTATGTTTTCTTAATGTAATTAAGGTTGCATATGTTTGTTGTAATTAGATACGAATAATATATCTTCTTATTAGCTTCAATTGTATCACAAATATTTTATTATTAGTTGACTATAGCTCCATGATAATATAAAGAGTTTGTTTGGCTAATAAGGTCCTTTTATCGAAATTCATTTGTTAGGTCGGAGTAACTTGATACCGTATGAGAGGAGACTCCCAATGGTTAATTAGTTTTTAAAAATAATAGGAAGTACCTTTCGTGTCACCTTTTATTATAACAAAGCGACTCGGAATGATTAATAAATTATTACAAAATAATTTAGAAAATATTTTTTGTGTCGCCTATAAACTTGAGAGGCGACTTGTAAAGGTTAATTATTATTTTATGAAAATAACCAAAAAATCTTTCGTGTCGCCTCTAGTATATAGGCGACTTGGTATAATTGATAAATTTTTATAAATAATCCTGAAAACCTTTTTGTGTCACCTACAAACTTTAGAGATGACACATATGGTTAATTAATTAGTTTTTTGTAAAAAGAATATATCTTTTTGTGTCGCCTCTTAGATAATAGGCGACTTACATGATAAAGATATGTGTCGCCTCAAAGGGGCGACTTTAAAACTTCAAATAGTTTTAGAGCTCGGTAGCTTCAAAGTCACCTATTAGGCGACACTAAACACAATCTAGAGGCGACTTAAAAGGTGTTTTTATAGTAGTGGGAATTATCTTTGTCATGTGCGCGACACGCTTATCAATGTAGTTAAATGTTAAATGGATCCGAGCCACACACGTTCATGGAGGAGCGCTTGGATAACTTACAAGTCCAAAGCGAGTGCTAACCAATCGACAATAGGAGAAGAACTCCTCAAACACTTACACTCAAATGTGGGCTGTTCTTTGTTGGATAACTTACACGTTATTCTTCCCCTCATGTTCAATGTGCCAACACTTACACTCACATGTGGGCAGCTTCTTGCTGGATAACTTACACGTTATTCTTCCCCTCATGTTCAATGTGCCAACACTTACACTCACATGCGGGCTGTTCGTAGGATCTCAACACTCCCCCTCACATGTGAGTTGTCTACGATTCCGACCTGCATATTGGGGGCCCAACCTAGCCTCTCGATACCATGTTAAATTCAATCAAACGTTAGTGGGCCTCGACCGCACCCATTAACGGAGTAGAGTTAGGACAACTTAAAAGCCTCAAGGAGTAACTCCTCAATCTTATTAAGTTGTTTATTCCTCCTCATGCTCAATACGACAACACTCGCACTCACACGCGGGCTGCTCGTGGGATCTCAATACCAATCACGTGTGATTAAGCTCATCTATTGCGATTTAGTATTAGGCCAATGTACCTTTGATCTAGTGCTTCATGTTCTTTATTTTTTAAGAGTAATATTAAAGTTCAGTTTCAAGTGCTTCTGAAGGAAACTTCTTGTTAATTGACTTTAATATGGACATGGTAAGTTGGTAACTAACGCAACAAGTCAACAACAGAATAACACAATCGCCCATGAATTTTCAGCCGAAATAATCATGTAAATGGGTATCGTATGACATGACATGACCCGAATTTGTGGGTAATTGGGTATCTGCATCTAATCGATTTAAGATCATGGATCAGTAATTCCACAACCCAACAAATCTGGTACTAGCCTTTTCACATACTTGAAAAAAACAGGTTATTAGTTCGTGTACTCTACTAGCTAGTAGTACCTCTTTTTTTGTAGTAAAAATGGTAAATTATTTTCTCTAATTTATCCCTACAAAAGTACAGATACTCAATAATTAAAATTCCATCGATATTTGCCTGCTTTTTACGTTATTTTGTTAACATGTTTCAAAAAAATTAAACCTGTCATTTTTTTCCCTTTTTTCGTACAAGGAATAAATTACACAATATGTGTTATTAGTTACCCTTTCTTGTTTATTACTAGTTACCCAATATCAATAAATATAGATTATCAAATATTGAGAAACGATTGCATATTTCTACGTTTCTTCTTATTTTATATATTGGCATGACGCCATGTAAGCTCTAAGCAAATTAAATGACCTAAATACTTTTTTAAAGGTTTTAATACACTGACCATCTTCTTAAAGTATCGTCATTCTATCACCAAGTTACATCACATTTTTTGTAACCAAAGACCAAATTCGACTACTAAGGTCGTGTTCTTCCTCGGGACTCGTATTGGATTAATGGAAATTTAGCTTAGCTCATTTCGCACTATTTCAGCTCATGGTTCAAATCAGCTCATTTCGCCCGTACAAATTCCTTTCACAAATTTAGTTCGGCTTAGTTCGGACAAATTAAGTTCGCCCGGCCCAAAAGAACAAGAGCTAAATGTTTTTACCTTGTCTAAAATTTGGAAAAAAAGTATAATAGAGAAATGAGCAATCTCTAAATAAAACTAAAAGTCAAAGCAAATGTTGAAAAACTAACCCTATAAAAACCCCCAACCAAAAAAAAACATAAGAATGAGGAAGAGAGAAGAAATAAATGGATTACCACCCCTGGATTCCGTGGCTTTGTCCAGGGTTCGAATCCTCATCCAATAATATGTTGGGGATTTCCTTGTGGTGGGTAGAAGAGCCTTTAGGCCTATTGTGTTATGGGTTGTTGATCGTGCCATGTAGAAACAAGATTGATGTCTATCGGCTCGTTAGGATGCCTCGTCTCGCATACATCATTGCATTTCTACTTGACACCTATTGTAATGATAAGCGACTCGTCTCGCCATGACCTTCTCTTGAATTCTCAAAACTTTTGTTGCTCCATCCCTGCAGGGGGCAGAGATCTCGTCACTGCCTCCTCAGCCTATGAGCTCGAGTGTCCTACTAGTAAGAAATGACTTGGGCCGATCTTCTACCCAATTATCACTCCTTATCGAAAAAATTAAAAAAATATAAGAACACATAAGAAAAGTAGCCTGTAAAAAGTACACGGGGAAGCTAGTTTTTGCAATTAAAAATCACCTTAAAAATATAGTAAATATTTTTAATTGCTTAGTCCTTTGTTTTTAAAATTATCCTACAATCCGTTTAAGACCATATTCAAAAGATATTCTTACTTATACTTTATTCCTTATTCAATAGAGATTTGCTCTTTTTCCACACTACTTCATCCACTTATGAGATAATTGGACCTACATAATTCTACACTTCCTCACACCCACAATCTTTCTCCTATTTAAATAAATAAAAACCCCACCTTTACACTTACTGTTCTCCTTACTTTAGTTTATATTGCTATATTAGATATGAAGATATTTCTAACAAAAAAATTATATGAAGATCTTTATAAATTAGATGGAGTAGTTAAATATTTTTCATACAAACAAATAAAACAAATTGATGGCATTTTGAATTTGTGATTACCTTAGTGAACTTACAAGTATAAGGCGATCTCGTCGTATAGAATTACGATGGTTGGTAGATGAACTCTTAACATATAAGTGTACTAATCCAATTGGTTTTGGTCATTTCAAAGCATAAAATTGGTACTGAAAGTGGTAAATTTGGTAATAAAAATGTTAAATTAGTACTAAAAGTGGTACCAATTTAACCACTTTAATTTGAGTATAATATCTAGCAAAAATCACCAAATTGTGCTTGTGAGAGTCCAAATTGAACTCCCACAATTATAGATCAAGAAACCCTCTTGTTAGTATTGTTTGAAGAACTATTTCTCGGGGTTCTTGTCTCTTGAGCCACACAGTTGTCTCTTTAGGCCTACACTGAAGGGTACCATGCCACAGGTTGTCAGGTTACCATGGTCCATGGAGGTAAAGTAGTGTCTACTGTCTAGTATTAATAATGTTGATATATAGACTAGATGTTGACTCTGCAGGCACGTTTTTGTCCTCGTTAGTTTTAAGCTAAGAGGTATGGGGTTTTAAGATTTAACCTTCATATGTAGAGTTTCGTGCTACCAATATGTCTTGGACTCTAATCAAACTGTGCCATGCAAAACTGCAAAAGTTGATCAAATGTTTTCATACAAAAATATTTGTGTGATATGTTTAGGGTATAGTTAAGGAAAATTTGTAGGAAACTACCATATAAAATGTATTTTTTCCACAAACCGGGCGTTGACTTGTATAAGCATTCAAATTTGAAACTTTATCATATTGAGAATAAAGAAAAGCAATTAAAAGTTGGTTCAAAAACATTCACATGCATATGGTGAAGGGATATATTTGTGATATTCAGATATTTACCTCATAACAAGCCCAAAATTTGGAGTTGCTCGTAGATAATCCAAGTTTATCAAAGAAAGTTAGCTATGAATGAAAACCCAACCAAATTTCTGGAAGCTTCATTTACGTTCCATTCTGATCAATTTAGGCCACTTTTTATTAAAATCAACTTATTTTTACTGAAGTGAACTTAATTTTGCTGAACTGAACTTTTCAATTAAACTGAACTTATTGTTATTAATTCTCTATTATTTTCCCTTCTATAATTTACTGATTTAAACATAAATGAAGTTATTATTGTTGAATCAAACTTATAAGTTTGTTTATACTAAACTGAACTTATTTAACAAAAACTTATCTTTTAGATGAGCTAAACAAAGTTTTATTTTGGCTTATATCAAATAATAAGTTTAGATAAGTTAGAAACAAGTTCAATTAAGTTCCGATAAGCTTTTAATATTTTAAGATATATGATAAATTCATATTAGCTAGATAAGCTTAAGATAAGCCTCAGCATGCTTAATATAAGTTTCAATGGAATGAAAACTTAGAGAAATGTTTGACGGGCGGAAATATTTTCTTCAAAAAAGTAAAGTTTTCATTTTCCTTTATTTGATTTATCAAAAATTGGAGGGCAAAAAATAGTTTTCAAATGAAGGAAATTTGTTATCATTAATGTGAAAAACATAGTTCGCAAAGGAAATACTGCCACTTTTTCCTCATTTCTTATCTTTTTATTTCACTCCTCTCACTCATCCTATTCCGTTGATTTTTATCCTTGCTTGTCTCTTATATTTCAAGTAAGCTATCAGTAATAAATGAAATAAAAACGGGTTTTCCCTGCAAATTATTTTATAATGGAAAATCATTTTTTATTAAATATGTTTTGCCAGTCAACCAAAGCGAGCCTAAAGGAATTACAAGATTATATTCTTTTCCAAAGAAGATGAAATTCAGAACGATAATACAATATCCTTGAGGTGAATATTTGAAGAAATATGGAGACCGAAGGGCTTGGGTCCTACCGTCCCAAGGAGATCCACCTTTGCTGTGAATTCGTCCACTAAAGTTTGATAAGCTATTTATAACACGTAATTAGTTAGCAATTTATCCTATTTCTATGTATTGTATTAGGGTGTATTCTCGGCTCCTAAATTTTATTTAGCTTATCTTATTTAATCTGAACTTTTCTTATATTTTTAGAACTTACCGTAACTTTTTTTCTTACTTTTTCTAAAGTTTTCTTCTTAAAATTTTGGTCTATTTTTCAAGCTTTAGGCATATGTTTAGCCCAATATACTTCATGCTTTTAAGATTACATCGTCCTTAAAAGCTTAGCACTCCAATCCAACTCTAATCGGATTCTGCAATATTTTGGCAGAAATGCGCTCTGATTTTTGGCCCCGAATTGATCAATGTTTTTGAGCAAGGTCCAACCCAATCTAGCCCACAATCAATTCTCAACAATGCATCATGGACCAAGGAGGTGGGATGAAATTTCACTAGCCCATATCTCGTGGGCCGTGGATCACTTCTCTTCATTCATTTCGTTGTTTCTGGTGCTATGCCCAAAAAATATTTTTGTTTTCTTTACAAATTGCAAGGGACAAATTCTTTTATTGTTTAATTATTATTGCAAGGGACACATTATTTGAAGGAAAGGACAAAAGGTGATCTGACATGATATATACCTTCTGACTCCTGAGAAAACACGTTTATCTAGATAATGCCAAACCGTAGAGACTAGAGAGAGGACGGAGCTACAGCCTACAGTCGTAGAGTTTTTTTGTTCATATAAGATACACGCCTTTCTTTTTGACTTATTTTCAATTCAGCCCCAAGATTCTTTAATGCTCGCTTCGGGCTTAGTTTAGTCCACACAACCAAAAGAACCGGGTTTTAATGCAACAAGATAAAACCGAAAAATTTATGACTGCAGGAAAAGAACATCTACTTATTGGAGCCCACTAGAAATAGACAATAAAAATATAATCAATTCTGGTAAATTATATTCCACTATTTACTAATGCTATCTCTAGTGAGTAGATTACTCACTGAGTAGACAAATTTTTTTCCACAGTGTGTCGCGGCTATCATTGTTTAATTTACTAGTATTACTGATTTAGTATATGCATAGATTTTGGTGTAGCTGACGATTAGAATGCGTTTATTCATCTTAACTTATCTGAATTAAATTTATTAAATTTGATTTTACTACTACCTTTGCTTTTCGATTGAACTAAGAAAAAAAATGAAAAGGTGTACATAGAAATACACTAAAACTAAGAGAGAAGGAGAATAAAGTAAGACAACTATAAGGTTCGCCCATATATATTCGTTGTTTACTCATGTACTCGCTCCGTTTCTTTTTAATTTACACATTTTTCTTTTTGGTATGTTTCTTTTTAATCTACACATTGTTGCTTTTTCTATTCGTGATAACATTTCGAATCTACTTTCTCCTTTTTTTTTCTACCCATGTCATTTACTTTTTAATATTTTAACCCACTTTTTAATTTCTCTCTCACTTTTCAATTTCTTTCTCCACCTTTTCAATTTCTTCCTCATACTTTTATACTTACTCCTTGGTTCTCCTCCAAATTAAAGTGAGTAAATTAAAAATAAACAAAGGGAATGTAAGATAGGTAAACCTATCATTTAAGAATAATGGATCAAATGTTCTAATGAAAAAACACTCATAAATAACAAAATGTCCCCAAATCGGGAGATAATCTTGTTTCGTAGCATTTTAAAAGCAACCTAAGATCGCTTGTCATCATTTGTCATCCAACCAAATTGTTCGTGATCATATTTTTGTTTCCTATTTGACCGCTAACCCCGCTTCGTATAACCACTACAAACATGTTAATATTTTGTCAAGGAGTGTGTTTGTTCCTAGTAGGTTCCTAAGCATTTGACAATACTAAGTTTTCTTCTAATCGCAAGAAGGAGTTCAAATATATGTTTGTTCCTAGTTGGTTCCAGCCCTCGACCTTTTAGGGGGCGTTTGGTTTGGGATTTTCAGGAAAGGGTTAGAGAATCAAATAGCTTGATTCCCTTACCTCCGTTGTTTGTTAAGACATATCAATTATTCTCTTTACCTCTCCTTTCCCCCAAAGTCCTCTATTTTCATTCCCCATCCTCCCCCAAGGTTTCACTTACGCTTTCTTTCTTCTACCCCATGGTGGCTTTGACCAATCATTGACCACTACCCCAATCACCAGAACTACCACATCAACCACCGAATCCACCACCCCAACAATTGAACCACCACATCAACCACCACTCCAAGCACCCTAACCACCATGACCGCCACCAAAACATGATGTATTAAATCTAAGCATTTGATAAGAAAAGAGAACATTTTTTTACATTTTGCACTTACGTTTTTTTTTTCCCGTCTTTTCTGATGAAGATCTTTGATGGTAAAAATGAAAACAACCTTGCAATTGATGTCCCAATGAACGAAGGAGACAGTGAATGAAAGGGATGAACAAGTTCGACATCAGGAAAAAAGGCACCAAAAACCAGGTAATTAATGTTCATTGTACTGTAAATATATGTTCGTTGTATAATTATAATGTACTCATTGAATTCGTGTTGGTCATATGTTTATTATATTTAGCCATATGTTTTTTATATGTTTGTTCAGATGTTAGGTACATCTTTTCATATGTTCATAGTGTGTTTGACACACATAAATTGCATTAATAACATGAATTATGGCATATGCTCATTGTTCTATTGGCATATGTTCGCTGAAACACATGTTGGTAAGATGTTCGTTGCATTCCAATTATATGTTCATTATGTGTTTGTAATATATTCAACGAAATGATATGAATTAATGATGGTTGATTATCATATATTTGTCTACAAATGTGTGATATTTGTTCAAATGTTCTTTGTATGTTTATATGATGTTTATTGTACTATTTACAAGTACAACATGCACATTTTTAGGCCAATGTTCATTGTATTACTAACATGTATTTACTAAAATCATTTTGGTCACATGTTCGTTATATTTGGTCATATATATACGGTTTGTCTAGGACCATGTTCATTATTATTAAAATGTGTTCATCGTATGTTTGAAAGATTATGTTCATTGTATTATAAAGTTAAAGAATTTTGTTTTAACTACATTATTTTCTTTCTTGTTTCCAGCTCAATTCGAATGGTTCGTATAACTAATGATACGTTACTGTGTCGAAATTTCACAAATCGCATGGGAGGAAGCTCGTAAGCAAGAATATCTTCTTAATGAACTCAATAGTGTTTAGTTAGCAATAAATGTTCTTTTGTAATACTCTGGTGTTCATATGAGACATACTGTATTATCTTGGTTATATTTCTACCTTTGGGTACATACTACATTTTGAATTTATCATCTTTTGTAATTACTTATTTTTCGATAATTATATAACTATTCAAATGTGTTATTCATTATAGATAGTATGTTGTTCATTGCGTAATCATATATGTACATTACAAAGAATAATAATGACAACATAAATATTCAACACAATGAACATATAAGTAATTTGAAAGAACATTTTAAAGAACTTTGATGAACAAACTAACAATTTGAATCAACAAAGAGGTTGAATGAATGAGAAATGAACACTAGTAGAAAAAAGGCTAAATGTCATAATAGAATGGATCTCGGTTCTACAAAATCCGGATCCGTTAAGTCTCAGAATCGGTTCGGTTTGACTACAAACCGGATCGCTTTGTTAATTGATCCGGCTTGAATCCCAACCGGATCGGTTGGGCGGGCCTCGTGCCTTATAAAAACATTTTAGTGCACCTCTCTAAACCCTAGCCCAAACTTCTTTCCCTCCGCTTTCATTATTCAAAAGCCCCTTCTCCCTCATTCAATCCCGTTCTCACTCAATCCCCTCCTCACTTCACTTCTCCAAACCCTAGCCCAAACACGCCACCCTCTCTTCTCTCTCCTCACTCAGACCTCTCGTTGTTCATCTCATCTCCTCTCTTCTCTCATCTCCTTCTGATCTCACGCCTTCCGAAAGCCAAGCTGATAAGTCATATTTATTATAGTTTTTAGATGCATTTAGGTTGCATTTTAGAGGATTTAGATTTATATTTAGGTTCATTATTGCATCATATTCTTAAGTTATGTTATTCTACTCATATTCGGTATGTTTTCTTGTTTTTGATGAATTTCAGGTAATGAGAACGTATTTGGAGTATGATTAGCTAAATTTGAGAATCATGAGCACTTAGAAGGAAGCTACAACGCATAATGATCGTTTGGATAATTCATAGTACGAGTTTGAGCTAAAGCAAAGCGGAAAATCATTAGAAGAAATGTGAAAAAGGAGTCACGTCTACTCTTCTGATCATAACCTTTAATGTACTTCTTAGAATAGAGTAATTCCAGCGTATTTGGAAACTAGACTTGAAGATCCTTCCAACGATAGGTGGCACGCCCCGAGGAGACTTCTAGTCAAGGAGTTATGCCTTTCCGAAGTTGGGACTGTTTCAGGTGGAATCTGTTTTTGTACGCGCGGATCACTAATTCCGCCCATTTAATGATATTTCGACTTTCCTTATTTTTGTAACTTACTTTCCTAGTCATAGGAGGTTACCTAGTATTAATTATATTAGGTTTTCACTCTTTCCTCTCTCCTCCGGCCTTCACACGTTATTCATAGTTTTAGTTTTCTTCCTTTTCTCTCTAGTTTTAGTTGTGTTGGTGCAAAATCAGTTCGTTGACCTTGCAAACAAGTCAATGCACATCCAATAGTTTTGATACTAAATGCCTTGGGAGGCTTAGTCCCTGGGGGTTACCGATTTTCATTAGATAAAACCTTGCTAACGTACTTTGTTGTAATTTAATTAATGATTAAACTACAACGCCTATTAAATTCAGGCGAAAGGCAATAAATAGAGCAAACAATAATTAATCTTTTAATGAATTAAAGAATAACATTCCCATACATGCCACAAACTTTAAAAAAGATTTTACAACACATGAAAGGATAAGCCAGGCTGGACAACTAAAGGGAAGACACTAATGCTGTTACCTCCATGGTTCCTTGCTTCAATCGGAGAGTTAGAGATCTTGGCGCCAGAACATGTATTATGTCTAAAGAACTAAACTATAACCCCAGAAGGGGGTTGGCTAGGATAAGGCTAGGCTACGCTAAGAAAATAAGAAATGCAGTTTGATTGTGTTGTTCGTTGTTGTTTGCTTGATGATCATTTCTCTATTTATAGAGAAGCGTGTTATGTAACTTCCATGCTTGCTTGGAGGGAAAACATTTGAATCATCTTTGATTCAAATCTCAACCGTTTTCTGGCGCTGAATAACTACAGCCTTGCACGTGTGTCTTATTGTTAAACTACTCATGATCATCCCTTGATTATTTATTTCTTTACTACCTTTGACTTTCGTCTCTTGATAGTCTTGATGGTCTTTTTCTATTGACTTTGACTTATGTTGACTTCACCCAATGGGCTTTATGATTTTGTTGGGCCCTTATATTAAAGCAAGATTAAACCTTTTGAGGTCCAATTCAATGTACCATAATAAATGTTACTTGACATCTAAAAATGGTGGTAACAAATTGCCCTCCCCGATTTGTGGAGTGATGTACTCAAAGACCCACAAATTATGAGCAGAGAAGGTGTTGGAACTCAAGGTGACACTCAAGAAGGGGGGGGTTGAATTGAGTGGCTAAAACTAATCGATTTTCGCAAAAACACTCTTATGGCACAGTGTCGTGCACTGTGTTATTCACTCGTAAAATCTCCGATTGATGTTTTTGCTCAAACGAAACTTAATCAAACACTAAAACAATTATATCAAATAATAAAACAATGAAATCAAATACTAAGACACATGAATTTAACGTGGTTCAATCTCACCTCTGAGATCTACGTCCACACAAACTACTATTTTATTATTTGAACCGTAAAATACCAACCTCTTGATACAATTCGATTCCCCCACTACTAACCCTAGTAGTGCTCCCCAACACTTAACTCTAAGTGTTGCCACTCTCTATAATAATGAAATTACAGAAAGAAAAGATCCTCAAAAGCGTGCTTCTTATTCAAGCAAATAGAGGACAATTACAAACGTTGTTTTAGTTTCCTAACCTGACTAGAACTCTGTGCTATACTCTGTGCCTTAGGAAACTGTTTTCAGCTCTTAATATCTCCGATTTTTTCTCTCTGAAAACGTGAGTTATAAAACTGAATTGCAATCCCTTATATATCTTGGTGAACTGAATAAAAATCCTTCTCCATGATATATTATCTTTTGAACAATTTTTTTTCTTAAAATAAAGGGATAAAATTCTTTTCCTATTCAAAACCAATTTGATCTTTTATAAAAACCGATTTTTCTTTTCAATCCTTATAAGATAAGAATTCTCCAAAATCAACTAGTAATTACCATTATATAAAACATGTTATCAAAATCAGCTTTCCCTTTTTTTCTTTATCTTTGTTTTCTTTATTAAAACTCCTTTTGTCTTCAAAATTCTTTTATAAATCGATTTTTCAAAATCCTTTTCCAAATCGGTTTTTATTAAAACTTGATTTTCGAATATCTTTTTCCTTTTATATAGATATATAAAAATTAACATAATTATTTATTTCCTTAACTCTAAGAAAATAATAATTATCCTAATATTATATTTCTATACTTGGCACATAATATATCATCTAGTTCTAGCATATTACATTTTGCGTATAGTAACTAAACTTGGAATTCAATATAAACTTGAACTTCAATCTTGATTCTTCACTTCTTCACAGTCTTCATTTATTTATTCCTTTCTCAACCATCCGTCACAAACTTTCATACTAAAACATATTATATTATTTTTCATCATCAAAACTTAACATTCACATGCACAAATGTAAGGACTTTTAATGGTTATAGCCAATATCATCCAAAGAGTATTCGAATGTGACTTCTTCCATTGTTCTAAAGTGGTCAATGAACATTCTTTTAGGATGACTAAATTTGGTTGAGAAGAATAACCTTTCATGTATTCCTTCACCTTTCTTTCTACCCATTGTGAAATCCATTAAGAAAGTTTCTTCAAGATGCGTACTTGTAAGATTATTTGGTGATAACCAACAAGGACTTTCATCATAGGTCATGAGATCGTACCAAATTTGATGTGCACATTTATATTGCACCACTTCTCTTGATGATGACCCATCCACCATTCTATAGACTTTTACTTTCTTTGTAGTTCCCTTGACAAAGAGCTTTTTTAGATATCTCCAAGGCATGTTAGGTTTCCATATTTCTTCTGTAATGACTTTGCCCCATGATTTGCAAACCAGAAGAGATGTAACCTGATCATTCCTTTCGAGTTTAGGAAATATCCATTCTTGTACGAGATCTAAATTGGACGCTATTTGGAAGGCCTTAGATTCTCTTTTATTTTCCGGATCCTGTTGTATGACAGGATTATCTCTAAAATATTTTTGAATAGAAGAAACCCATTTAGTGGATTCATTCTTAATAAATTCATCCTTATCTCAAGATATGACATTCAATGCCTTGTGATGATTTGGGCATTTTGATGAATCAACTCTTCTTAGGCTGTAAGTAATTTTTATCCTCAGTTATTTTATAACTTTCAGTGGGAATGAATATTACTAAACCTTCTTTGTGCTTTCCTTTTAACTTTTTAGCGAAAGCTGGCAAGAAGAAGCTAAGAGTGCCTGATGGTATGACAACAGATTCTAGATATGACAAGCTCTATTGGAGTACCACAGACAAAAGGGTTCAACCTCATACCTCTTCAGAGAATGAAGATGATGCTGCTTATGATCAGGGGGCTTCCTATGGAGATGTCCAAACGTTGGAGGACATCCAATCCATGGGGCCAATGGAACAGATTGACCCTTTCAAGAGAGCTGCAAGGAAGAGGGTTTACAATTGTCTCTCTGCTTCCAGGACATGTAGACTATGGGACCAGTGGATCAAACTGACCATCTCAAGAAAGCTTGATACGCTCAAGTTATACGGTGTTCATATTATATTTTGGGTGCACTTTGCTAGGGGTTTGATTGTAATTGTTAACATTCGTGTTTTATTTAGCCCTTAGCGGAAGTTCGGAGCTTTGCGAGATAATTTGTGTTAACGTCATGTATTCCGAGCTTTCAAGGTGAAATGCATTTGAATGAAGTTGTGAGGTGAAGTTGTCTTTGGAGTGCTCGGGAAATGTAGCATCGTAGCATAATTGCAATCATCGCACGCCCAAGCCAAGCAAAGCATCAAACTCCACCGCAAGCCCAAGCCATGCATCCAAGCCAACACAAGAAGACCGCAAGCCCGGCGCTCATCGCCAAGCTCTCGTGAGCATCGCATGCCCAAGCAGCCTCGCCTCAAGCAAAGACCGCAAGCCCGGCGCCATCCCCTAACTCCAGACGCATGCTCGCCTAGCTCCAGCGCATGCTCGCCCAACAAAGTCGCACCTCGCGAGCTAGGTCGCACCTCGCGACGCCCCGGTCGCGACTCGCGACATCCTTCGCACCTCGCGACCCTCGCGCCGCCGCTCGCGACTCGCGACATACTTCGCACCTCGCGACCTCGCGTTGCCAAGCCAAGTTTGCGGAAGGCAGAGTATCCTTCGCACGGTGCGACCAGACTCGCACCTCGCGACCCCTAGGCCGGTGTAATTGTCGGCCGACTTTTGAGCTTTAGTATAAATACTAAACTCTATTTTTGGACCTAGGGGGCAAGCAAGCCACAAGGAGAGGGAGTCTCCAAAACTCCACTCCTCTCTTGTTGTCTTCTCTTTTTAGTTTTTATTTTCTAGTTTAGTTTTAGGAGATTTCAACTATGGGATTGGCTTATGCTATGCCGATTGTAGCTTGAACCGTTCTTGAACGAGATTAATATGGAGGTTCAAGCATTATTGTGAGATCTTTCCTCTCTATTTAGTTTCTTTGATTATGGTTTAATTTCTATGCTTGCTTTCTATGATTTTTGCATGATTATGCTAGGAACGTTACTAGTTTGATTGTGTAATTAATCTAATGCTAGATTTAAGAATAGAATCGGATTGTTTTATTCTTTTATCAATTGGTAGCAAACTAGGGAGTAACTTAGATGCAGATCGTCTTGGTTATTTCTTGGGGAAATTGAATTAACTCGCTGAATGTTTATCGCTTGTATGACGTTAAGCGTGTCCGCTGGTTCTCTCGTGTTTATTGCTGCTATTGGATTGAACTTAGACGCTATCGGACTAGGTTATCCTTTGGTTAGGGTTTTATAGTCACGCTGATCGTGCTATTCAACTAAGAATAAGGAGAATACGAGATTAATTCTCAACAATAGATAATCATGGAAATAATTAGAGTCGAAGTTCAATGATTAATAATGAATTGAAGTGGATGTTAATCGGATTCAAGATCTTCCCATATTGATTTCTCATTTTATTTAATTGCTAGTCAGTTGTAGTTTAATCATAACTCTTTTGAAAACCCCCTTTTTATTAGGTTACTCGACCCTTAGAGTCATCTAGATATTGATTCACGCTAGATATTAAACTTGTCCCTCGTTTCCCCGTGGATACGACCCCTACTTCCATTATACTAGCTTAGTGTAAAAGAGAGTAGGAGAAATTTTATCTTTGGCCGGGTGCGGTGCACAACGACACATCCGCCCCCGCCAAATTTTGGCGCCGTTGCCGGGGAAACGGTGTTACTGGTTTGTATTTAGTGTGATTTTTGGATGGTATTGCTTGTGCTCTTTGTTTTTGGTTGGCCACTCATATAAAGAATTCCCTTTTTGTTTTAGTTTCTAGTTTTCATCTTCCATTGAGCTCTATGTATTTCACTTTTGTATTTTGGACAAGAAGCATGGAACTTGTTGCTTAAACTCTCTTGGGAATGGTCGATTGAAGCTTTTGATGGTTTATTGTAAGATTTACTCTATATCTTGGTTATTGTCTAGCTTAAAATATTTATATTAATGGTCATGACTTGGATTAGCTAGGAGTACTACTAGTCGATGTTTGTTGTCGACTTAATGCTAGGTTTTGGATATAACTCCGATGTTATATGCTCAACCATGTTGTAGTAAGCTAGATACTAACGATGCATTGCAAGAGTCCTTCTCAATCAATTTTGCGAGTACTTGAAGTGGAGATTGACATGGAACCACCATTGTCACACATGGAGCACAACCCAATGATTAAGCTTAAGGTACTAAGTCGGGCTCACGACTTTAAACAACAGCGCTTCTCGGGAGGCAACCCGAGACCCCTTTTATTTTCTTTCTTTTCCTTTATTTCTCATCAAATTTCCGCCACCACAACAAATTTTCTTTCACCCACCGCCCACCCACTAAAAAAGATCCACAACCAATCTTAATCCGCTTGGAACCAAAATCGACAAAAGAAAAACCCGCTGGGAGGACTTCAATAGCTAGGAGTTGGTAACACTAGAGGATTGAGATTGTTAATGTATCTTTTCGATCTCTTACGCTAGGTGCAAATCTCAAAAATTTAAACAAAATTTGAATTTGTCATTTGTTTGAGTGATTCGAGGGAGAGGGTCGTGAGTTGATTTATGAGATTTGAGTTGGTGTTGTTAAGAAATTTGAGCTTGACGGATTGCTTTTCATGAGTTTTGAGCATTCGATCTTCGATTTACCCGATTTTCGATTCCCCCCCCATTTTCGCCTTACTTTTTCTTTTATTTGTCGACACATTGAGGACAATGTGTAGTTTAAGTAGGGGGGAGGGTATTCTCATTCTCATGTATCTATGTTGTATTTATTACTTTCAATTTGAAAAAATGAAAAAAAAATGAAAAAAAAGAGAATATTAAAAAAAAAAAAAGTGATGAAAAGAATCCCGCTGAGTTGAAAACCCGCATGGGCGGGCGACTCGGGCAAAATTGGGGGCTCGGATAGGTCGAAAACCCGAAAGGGCGGCCTATGCAAAAAAAAAAAGAGCTAGTTGAGCGGGTGAGTTTTGTGAGCTCTAAAAAGAAGAGAGATGAAAAAAAAAATGTGAGAAGATAGGATGAAAACCCGAAAGGGCTCCTAGGCAAAATGAGAGATGAAAGAGAGAATTATATACTTTGAAAACTCATTTGCCGGAGATGGTGTCATAAGGTGGAAAGCGTTTTCGGGTTGGGTTGGTTATTTCATCCTTGATTTTGTGATATTTTGGCTTTCACATTCTTTTGGTTGATTGTTTGTTTTTGGGAGTAAGCATGGAATTTATCCCTTTTTGTCTTTGTTCTATGGCTTGCTATTCTAAGTTAGTTGTAGTAGTAGTAGTTTTAGATCATCTTTTGGAGGTTCGGGGAGAGCTGATAGTTTAGTGTGTCATGAGCTGACATTTTGATGTTTGTTGGCGTTGCTGGTTATTGTTGTTGTTACGTCTTTATATATTTCGTGTGAGCTTGAATCTAAGTGTGGGGGAATCATCGTCCCTTACGTTTAGGTTTTGAGCGGATGTTGTTAAGATGTGATGATGATGATGTAGTTGATGGAGAGTGTAGGTTGGTGTTGATAATTTGGGTGAAGATCTTTTTGGTGATCCTCATTTTGAGTTTACTCGAGGTCGAGTAAAGTTCAAGTGTGGGGGTATTTGATACGCTCAAGTTATACGGTGTTCATATTATATTTTGGGTGCACTTTGCTGGGGCTCGATTGTAATTGTTAACATTCATGTTTTATTTAGCCCTTAGCTGAAGTTCTGAGCTTTGCGAAATAATTTGTGTTAACGTCATGTATTCCGAGCTTTCAAGGTGAAATGCATTTGAATGATGTTGTGAGGTGAAGTTGTCTTTGGAGTGCTCGGGAAATGTAGCATCGTAGCATAATTGCAATCATCGCACGCCCAAGCAAAGCAAAGCATCAAACTCCACCGTAAGCCCAAGCCATGCATCCAAGCCAACACAAAGAAGACCGCAAGCCCGGGCGCCATCGCCAAGCTCTCGTGAGCATCGCATGCCCAAGCAGCCTCGCCTGCAGCAAAGACCGCAAGCCCGGCGCTCATCCCCCGCCTCCGGCGCATGCTCGCCCGGCTCCGGCACAAGATGCTCGCCCAAAGAAGTCGCACCTCGCGAGCTAGGTCGCACCTCGCGACCCGCCCGCTCGCGACTAGCGACATCCTTCGCACCTCGCGACTCCGCGTCGCCTTGCCCAAGTTTGCGGAAGGCGAGTATCCTTCGCACGGTGCGACCGCACTCGCACCTCGCGACCCCTAGGTCGGTGTAATTGCTCGGCCGACTTTTGAGCTTTAGTATAAATACTAAACTCTATTTTTGGACCTAGGGGGCAGCAGCCACAAGGAGAGGGAGTCTCCAAAACTCCACTCCTCTCTTGTTGTCTTCTCTTTTTAGTTTTTATTTTCTAGTTTAGTTTTAGGAGATTTCAACTATGGGATTGGCTTATGCTATGCCGATTGTAGCTTGAACCGTTCTTGAACGAGATTAATATGGAGCTTCAAGCATTATTGTGAGATCTTTCCTCTCTATTTAGTTTCTTTGATTATGGTTTAATTTCTATGCTTACTTTCTATGATTTTTGCATGATTATGCTAGGAACGTTACTAGTTTGATTGTGTAATTAATCTAATGCTAGATTTAAGAATAGAATCGGATTGTTTTATTCTTTTATCAATTGGTAGCAAACTAGGGAGTAACTTAGATGCGGATCGCCTTGGTTATTTCTTGGGGAAATTGAATTAACTGTTGAATGTTTATCGCTTGTATGACGTTAGCGGTGTCCGTTGGTTCTCTCGTGTTTATTGCTCGCTATTGGATTGAACTTAGACGCCATCTGACTAGGTTATCCTTTGGTTAGGGTTTTATAGTCACGCTGATCGTGCTATTCAACTAAGAATAAGGAGAATACGAGATTAATTCTCAACAATAGATAATCATGGAAATAATTAGAGTCGAAGTTCAATGATTAATAATGAATTGAAGTGGATGTTAATCGGATTCAAGATCTTCCCATATTGATTTCTCATTTTATTTAATTGCTAGTCAGTTGTAGTTTAATCATAACTCTTTTGAAAACCCCCCTTTTTATTAGGTTACTCGACCCTTAGAGTCATCTAGATATTGATTCACGCTAGATGTTAAACTTGCCCCCGTTTCCCTCGTGGATACGACCCCTACTTCCATTATACTAGCTTAGTGTAAAAGAGAGTAGGAGAAATTTTATCTTTGGCCTAGGTGCGGTGCACAACGATACATCCGCGCCCGCCAAAGCTCCTAAAAAAGAGAGACTATAGTCGCCTCTCGCCTCCAAACCATTGCGACATTCCAAGCAGGATACGTCCTAAGTTGGAAGCTCCTTCAGAGATACCGCAAAGCATGTCATTTCCTCGATGAAGATGATGATAAGACCATATCTCAAATTTTCAAAAGGAAACTCCCAGGAGTCAAAGCAAGTATGAACATCACTTTTACTCTTTTTATAAGGAGTTTCACTTTTTATTAGAAATACTAATTATATAATCGTAGGTCCTTCTGGTGCTGATGACATTGGGCCCAAGACTACCAGTGATCCTTCTTCTGAGAAGTTATCACCTCCCCGGCTCGCCATTCCTCCTTCAGAGATACTTCCAAGGCAAAATGACCCAAAATTAAATTCAAAGAGTGATTATGTTGATGAATCCGTCATCAATCATCCCACTTTTCCTTCAAGTGATGCTGCCTCCCAATTGGAGAATGTGGATACCTCCCATTTGGACGGAAGTACTGCCCCCCAGTTGGAAGAAGCTGATCATCTCCATATGGAATCTCCTGATGAGGACTTATTTCATCAGTTTAGTGAAGATTCCTTGGAGCCATATCCTTTAGATGTTGAAATTCCAAGCTCAAATGCCGATTCAACAAATGTCGAGGCATTATCTTCTATCGCTAGAAGTGGAGCTCCAAAAGATGTTATTCCTTTAGAGGTCACACCTTTACGGAGCAAGATTGAGCTTGTGATTACCCTCGTGTGCAAAGGTTCTCCATCAACTTCACCATCTACTTCTAAGACTAGTCTGCCTTTCTTTCCTCATGAATTCATTTTCGACTTCCTCTATATGAGTCCATGTCCTCATGATACCAGACTTCACTCTCTTGCTAACTTGGTTTCTCTTCTTTATGATGCAGAGGGAAGCACTAAAGAAGCAAGTGTGATGAAAGAGTCTGATGGAGGGAAAGAGGTTAATGTGCAAACAGCCATTATTGTGAGTAATCAACTCCGCCTCGCTAGTAGTGATCACTCGTCCGAAGTGATGAATCTCCCGAACACATAAAATAAGAAGATAAAATCGGGATCTCTCGCTTAACCTTAACGGTACAACCCTTATGATAAGGCTTCGCACAAACTCTTGCGCATCTTAGAATCCCCCGATTTCTCAAGGTTTTCGGGTATTCGATACTTTCGCCTTGATTATGTTAAAGAGACTCTTCTTCTTCAACAATGTAATGCTGAATCAAGAGTTCAATCTCCCAAGTTCTCAGCTCAAAAACTTCAGGAAGAGAAAACTTCTTTGGAAGCTCAAGCCAAATCCTTCAAAAACATCAGTAAACAAATCTAAGATTCTGTGAATTCTTTTGATCAAAAGCTGAAGCTCCTTTTTGAGGAAAGGCAATCTCTACAGAATCATCTGACTGAGATCAATAAAGAGGAGATCAATATTATCACTGAAAAGTCTTCACTCCAAAACTCCATTGATATGAAGAGAAGATGCTACACCAAGGACCTAACCAAGCTCGCCAATTTAAGGCAAGAGATGTTCAAAGAAATGGTTGTACATCAAAGCTCAATCCTTCAAAAGGAAAAGCTTCGTAATGCTTGGTCAGCCATTAAAAACCTTAGTTTAGCTGTTAGACTATGTTGGAATGTCTAAGACGTAACATTATTATTAATGTTGTAATTTTAATGATCCTTTGCTGTTTGAAATAATTTTGCATGTTTTTGTTGAAACACAGGGTCATGTTGTTCCCATATAGACGGATGATATTTCTTTAGAAATTTGCCATTCAAGGCTCTATCTCTTATATTGCCATCTATATCCTTTAATATATATGCATTTGCAGACATTTTCTTATGAATGATAAAGGGACCTTGCCACTTAGGTGACCATTTCCCTAATTGTGGATCTTTGTAAGCTGCTTCTGGCAGAAACATTTTCCAAACCTTATCATTCTCCTGGAATTCTTTAGGCACTGCCTTTTTGTTGTAGGCCCTAGCAACTTTTTTCTTTTGAATTCTCATTTTGGCTAAAGCTTCTTCCTTAACCTCTGAGAGCATCCATGATTTCAAGATTCATCGCCTATGAATAATCATCTCCCGATAATCCCATTTGTTGGGCTACCCTCGATGATCTTACATTCACTTCACCGAGATCACCGGAGTATGTCCATAAACTAAGTTAAAAGGAGTAACTCCCCGTCGCTTCCCTTTTAGAGGTCATGTAGGCCCATAGGGCATATAGCAACAACTCATCACATTTTCTGGGGTTATTTGTCTATGAGTTTTGAGATCCCTTTTACTATGATCTTATTGGTAGCTTCAACTGACCATTTGCTTCGAGCATAGTAAGGTGTTGAATGCAACTTAGTAATCCCAAACCGATTAAGATAATCCAAAGAGGTCGATTCCTAAAGACCGTGGCTTGATCAAAGGTGATAGTTTCTGGAATTCCAAATCTTGTAAAGATTTTTTCTTCCAAGAAATTTATTACCACCTGGGTATTGATCTTGTTGAAAGCCTGAGCCTCCACCCATTTGGTGAAGTAGTCAGTCACCACTAGGATGTATGAATGCTTCTTAGAGGATGCAGGATTGATTTCTCCTATGGCATCTAATGCCCATCCTCTGAAGGGCCAAGGTTTAAGAATGTACTTAAGTTCTGAAGCTGGTGCTCTACTGATTGGTCCAAACTTCTGACATCTTTTGCAACCTTTAGCATAATCTATACAATCCTTTCTCATAGTGGGCCAATAGAAGCCATGTTCGTGTAACAACCATCTCATTTTTAGGCCATTTTGATGAGCACCACATAGCCCTTGGTGAATTTCTGTCATGAGGGTTAGAGCTTCTCCAAAGATCCACACATTTTAAAAGTAATCCTTCTAGATCTTTTCTATGCAGTTCACCAAATTGTATACAAAACTTAGTTGCTGTCATTTTAATTCTATTTGGCACCTTTGTTCCAGTTGGGTTCTGGAGATAGTGAATAATTTCATCCCTCCAATCCTTTTCCTCTCTTAATATTGAAATTATATAGACTTTCAATATATCTTCTGATATTTCCTTATCAGTTTCACTGAGAGGCTCTAGGATTTTCTCTTGGAGAATGATATCTTCATTTTGTGAAGGTACCTCTTCTCTAGCAGAAGCTATTTGGGACAGCTGATCTGCTATTTTGTTCTCTTCTCTGGGAATGTGTATGAAAGTAATTTCTTTAAATTGTTTAGATAACTTATGTGCTTTCTTTCCACATTCTTGTGATACCGATGATATACTCTTGAATTCCTCATTCATTTGGCAAATGACCAACTGGGAATCTCCATATATCTTTGCTCTCTTTGCTCCCAAGTCTACCAACATCTCCAATCCAATTAATAAAGTTTCATACTCAACTCTATTATTGGTACATGGACCCTTTAGGGTTATTGCTAGCTTAGTTGGGATCCCACCAGAGATAAAATATAAATCCCAAACTCCCCCGTTTCTCTAGTGTTGGATCCATCGAAGAATAAGACCCATGGAAGGATGTCTTAATCAATGATTCCTGAGTCACAACAAGGATGAGTTGCTAAGAAATCAGGTAGAGTCTGACCTTTGACTGCCTTTTGTGGCACATATATGAGGTCGAATTGTAGTAATGTAAACTCCATTTGCTTAATCTTCCTTTTTATGAAAGGTTGTGATATCATATATTTTATGACATCTCGTTGGAGATACTACTTCCCCGTAAAAGCCATGAAATAATGTATGAGTTTAATTGATGCATCATATAAACACAAACACCATTTTTCTGCCATGGTATACCTTTTTTCTGTATCATGTAGGATTCTACTTAGGTAGATTATGGCATGCTCATGTCCTTTCTCATTTTCTTGAGTAAGGAGACTACCAATGGAATCTTCACAAGCACACAGATAGAGTCTTAATGGTTTTCCATTTTGCCTTGGAGGAATTAACACGGGGGATTTGCCAAATCTTGCTTCGATCCGGTCAAAAGCTTTTTGATGTTCTTCCTTCCATTTGAATTCCCGATTCATGTTTTAGTCTTAGCAAAGGTGAAAACTTTTTAGTTTTTCCAAACTAAATTAGCCATGAATCTCCTAACATAATCGACTTGTTCAAAGGAATCTTTGCAACTCCTTCTTATTAGAAGGTGGCTTGGCTGCCAATACTGCCTTTGCCTTGTTCTGGTCAATTTCCATTCCATTTTTATGAATGAGGAATCCTAAAAAGTTACTAGCTTTAACTGCGAATGCACATTTGAGTGGATTCATTTTTAGGTGACACTAGTGGAAAAATGCTCCGGTTAAAAAGCCCACAAATGCTCCGTATTTAGACCGTAGCAGACGTCATACGAGCATTTGAGAATTTTACAAATGCTCCGGTTCTGAACCGGAGCATTTATTTCCTCAAATGCTTGTTTTTCATTAAAACCGGAGCATTTGAGCTTTTTTTACAAACAGAATAGCTCAAATGCTCCGGTTTTTAACATAAAATCGGAGCATTTGAGCTTACAAATGCTCCGGTTTCGCCTTACAACCGAAACATTTGTAATTTTTTGAAAACAAAAAAAAATTCCAGCCACTGCTAGCTGACCAGCAGCAGGAACAGTAAGTAGTTCATTACTAGCACATACAACAAAGAAAGAGGAAGTCATAGTACTGAATTCAATACAAACTCCATGGCTTTGGAGTTTATAGTTTTAGACAGCACAAATTACTATAGTATAACACCATGTATATATTGTTCAAGCATGATAAAATCAGCATATATGTAATACAGTGTCCATACAAGTTGGAAAAAACGAAAAGATTCCAAGCTCACAATTGAAATAGCGTGGAATCAATGATCGAGAAATCCAAACAAACAATCTTTTAGATACGCAACTCAAGTTAATTTTATAGATATAAACATTAAACAAGCAGTAAACACACATGCACAATAATCATATTTCATGATAGTTGTCACAGCCGAGTCCCAAAGATTCATGTTAGTGTAGATTAAAATTTAACACATGAAACGAGAATAGAAAGGAACAACACATAGATATAAAGACATTAGCCTGCAAAGAAGGTTGAGTCATTATGATTCTTATATTCTATACTCCTAAAAGTGCAAAAAAGAAGGAAGTTCATTGCTTTAAGAACGAGTTAAGATCAAGTGAAGACAGAGAAAAGAAATGAATAAAGGTACCACTATAAGCAACAATCAAGCAGTAGCAGCAGTAGGTATTGTAGATTAGAGTAGCCCCCACAAATTATACATCAGCATTCACAAGTTCAGCAGATTAATAAAGTAAAACTCTACATTCTAGCAACACTAAATTCAGCTGATTAGGTTGAGTTGTAAACCACCAAACACAATTTTTTATCATATTAAGAAAATCTATAGCAGCACATGAATGCTCAAATAATACAGATCTTAGGTGGCCAACAACCAATATAAAGCTAAACAACTGAAATCCAAGAGCATTGAGCCTAGTATATAATACACCCCCCCCACCACACACACACACACACAACCGGAATAAGGGACGAGAAGCTTAGTATTAGTGCAGCAAGCTCGCCCAACAGGGCCATAAACTGCTTAAAGATTCCTATATTTGTACATACCATCAAAACATCATTGACAACTCATATTCGGGGAAATAAATTTGTTCTTTCTAATACCAACCTCTAATTCACGCTTGAAAGCCAAAATAAGTACCTAAAATCAATAATGAGAATATTAGAGTTGACACTGTTGTAGACCATTGCCTCAATATATAGCTACTATTTGCACAAAAGAAATTTCAGAAACAAGTCGAGCATCATGTAGCGACAAAATCTTTTAGCTGCACGATAAATAATAAGCCATATGAAAACAACGAGAGATTAATGAAAGATAAAAAATAACAAGCAAGCGACTAGGACAAGGTGTGCAATAACTTCAGAGATGAGGCTAAACATCCAACTATGCAGATAGATTATATCATCAGGGACGCAAGTCACTCTACCTCTCATCATCTAAGTGAATATAATATACACTAAACAAGACGATAATATATAATGGAGATGGTACTTAAACAATTAAAATTATACTTCAACACTGATGGGGGGAAATCGCTAACCTTCACTACCCATACGAAGTGCTTCTGCAAATGATGACGCACAATATCATAAATTCTTGCATGGCCAAGTTATTACCTGCATGGCTCCCTCCATTTATCACATTAAACGCTGGCACAAGCATAACAAGCTCCTTAGTTCCGGATATTTCCTCGTATATGCTTGTACAAGGGTATTCTCTTGGCCCTTGCACCAGCCTCTACAAACACTTAGAAATACACCCAAGGTAGAATTAGCTCCCAATTTTGACTTGTTTTGAGTTCCATCGAGCTCCAACATGAGGGCATCGACATTAGCTTGATCCCTAGTAAAGTAAAGGGGAACAGAGAATTAGAGTTGTGGAATCTAGCAGAGAGAACAAGGTAAAGGATATCATCGCTAGATATGAATTACACATCTGAAATCCTCCTTAATTTTGCAGCATTGCAGAGATACAACTACAAGCAGAAAGAGCCAAATTGATTCGTAGGAACCGGAAAGTAGTAATGTCACCTCCACTTACCCCAAAGGTAAACAAACTAATCCACGTCGACAAACTAATCATCCAACATTTGAAACTACCTAGCAAAATACTTCAATGCTTTTTAGCTTGGCTTTCTTTGATTTTGTTTTTGTTGCTTTCTAAAAAGAACCCAACTCTTAACATTGATACCAAACTACACAATTTTGAAACACTACGGATATCTAAATGTCATATATTTTAGGGTGCATTCTCTTCACCTTATTTTCACTAAACTTGTCTCAAATAAACTAACCGGAACTATCTAAACTTATTAAAGCTTATCGGAGATAGTGTTAGAACTTATTAGAACTTATATGGACTTGTATTTACTTATTGAAACTAAATAGAGCTTATAGAAACTTATATGAACTTATCTGAACAAAAACATTAAATCATCTCCCTTCCTTTTTAGCATCCCCACAGCCTAAAAACTCCAACTATGTTGTACTTATTATATACTGTATTTCCATATAAACACCCAAAGATCATTTATTTCACTATCAAACGGCTCAACATGATGCAATTATTTACATACTCTTTATTAAAAAAATATGATCACATATATCGATACCTATCATTCAACCAAAACAACTAATACAACTTTGATAAAAAAAAAAGAGGTGCCATGACCGCCATCTAGCTTAGTTCAATGATACCCAACCCACGGCCAATGATCGAATCATGTCTACATCATCTGCGCATAGTCGCTCACTAACACTTTAAAGAATACTTTGATAAAAAAAAAAAAGCACATTCAATCAATCCAAAGAGAGAGAGAAATGGAGAAATTAATTCACCTAACATCGACACCAATGAGTTTGGGGCCCAAGACATGATTAATATTCTTAATAGCTTGAAGAACACCTTTACCACCATAAGAGAGCACTTAATCCCATCAACCAAATTCAATGAAGAATATACTTGAACAAAGAAATAGGATATTTTAAGAGCTGAAAAAGGGCATCAAAAATGAAAAGACAAGACTCGAAAAGGTTCCTAAATCGCATAGATATCCCCCCCCCCCCACCCCGGTTCTCTTTTCCCCGTTAATTTTTTTTTATTTTTCTTTTCATTTCTATTTTACTCGCTAAAAGATTATGTTTAGCAATACTAGGTTATCATTGTCATATTTGTATCTCTAAGAGACCCTTAATTGGATTCTAACATGATGCAAATTCATATGATCTTCATAGACAATGAACTTTGTCCAATGAAAATATATACGTAAAAACCACCTACAATGTTCAATAAGTACTCGTACAATTCTTTGTCCATTCTTGCAAACAGCTTCTAACTTCACCCCCAGCAAAAGTTTTTACACACATCACCCAAAAAAACATTAACCATTCTTTGTTCAATATATCCAACTAACAATAAACCCATAGCTAAATCCAAAAAAGACAAAAAGAAGCAAGTGAGACAAGCATCATTCACACTGGACGCTCAAAACACAGCCTCTGACAAGTCCTCGAATAAATATCCAACTGGCTCATAGTAACTCAGATACTCATACAAGGAAACGCAGATAACACATAAAAACACACAAAAAAAATCAGCCTGAGACCTATCACAAAGACCAGCTACATAATTTTACCCTACACTCTTTCAATCACTTAAGATGAAACTATTTAAGCAACAAACCTCCTGCTCAAGCAAGACATTGCACAAACAGAATGCAATTAGTGGGTTAAGGAAAAAAAGACAACCCAAATTCTGCAGATGTTGAAGACTTCTGACCGGAGCTAGACCATCAAACACTCATTCCAACTAGCGCTAAAGCTTTCATTTTGGTCCGAACAGAGGTGCAAAAACCATACAAGAATTGAATCCTCAACATCTCAACTCGATTATCTCTTCATTAATAGTCTTAACACCATTTTATCAACCTAGCCAATTCGTCACCGAAGAAAACACAAACAACTCATCCATAGAAAACCACTAATACCCAGAAGCCCCCCAATATGTCATCGTGAGTTTTTCGTTTGTTCCGCTTTCGCAAAAACATAATTCAACCACAGCCATATACCATGTAAAATCCCAAAGTTGATTCAATCAACACCTAAAAAACTAAACACAAAGAAATGACATTCAAACAGAATTGAAATCAAACCCTCGAAACAGGACAAGCCAATAAACACCAAATCAAATTCAAACAGACTATGAAACTCCGTAAATAAATGCCTTCACTTTAAACTAATGATCATATATTATCCTTTATAACCTAAACATAACCAATCTAATAAAATATAAAAACAACATCAAAATTAAAAAAAGACGATGAATTTCCATGAAATTGCACATTAATCAACACAAAATCAAACACCAAACCAAAACCGAAATCATCAAAAGAAGGCCATACTTCGGATTACCTACGAAACCGGTAACCAAGACCAAAGCAAAATAGAGCATTACGACGAACACCATAGAACAACGAAGTCTCCCAATGACAATTTCGACAAAATTCTCTCTCCTCCTCTTCTCCTCCATCAGGCACCATTTTTAGGGTTTCCGCAAACGCTCGACGACGAAGCGTATCCTCTTCCACCAACATCCGTCGCCGGAACTTCGCTGTTGAAGAACGACGCTGTAATCCCCCGTAATTTTATGAATTTTATAAATATATTATAAGTATATTTATAAATGATTTTAATATTTTATGAGTCGAATTATTTTAATGTTTGACTATTTTGAGGAGTTAAAAGTGTTTTATAGTTTTTTATTTCTTAAATTAATTAAATATTTCATTAAGTGGAACTTTAATTATTTAAAGAGTAGTATTTAAAATATATTTAATTATTAAATTAAGCTTATGGGTCGAGGAGCCCAATTTGTAGCCTTTGAGCCCATTTGAAAGCCCAAAGGAGTAATTCTTTTCCTAATAAGACTCTTATTCTTACGTACTCCTAATTCTACTAGGATTAGGGAAAGGGAACCTATAAATACTTCATTAAACCTCCCATGATTCATATATTCAGATTTGGCTTTTGTTTTCCACTAATTCTTCTTTCCTCTTTCCCTCCCTTCACTCGCTTTTTTCTCTCACCCGAATCTGATTGTCCAGATTTCTCATAGTTCCGTTTATTTTTAGCCAAAAATTCCTTCTGAGAAATTGTAGATCTCGAAAAGTTATTGAACTTACGCTCAAGAATCACTCGATTCCGATTATTATTCTATCAGTTATGGCCTCTGCAAGTTTCGCAATTTTGCTGCCATATTTCACTCGCGATTTCGGTATTTCACTCTTTTTCTCCCTTTTTCTTTTGATTATTTTCCTCGTTTTCTTATATATTGATTTCATATATATTGATCTAATATTTCAAAGTATTATTTTGTTAAATTATTGTTTAAAGATTGTATCTTTAATTATTTCGAATTATATGTTTCATATTATTAAGCAAAAAAAATTTCAGATTTTATATTTTATGTTCAAGGAGAGATTTAAATATTAAAGTCTTGATTTTTGAGGTTTTAAAAGCCTATTTTAGTAGTACCATATTTTAGGGTTTGAAATATTTAATCTTTGGTGTCAAAAGAATTTTAGAAAAGGTTTTGACACGTTTTTAAGTGAAGTTTTATTGTTGTAAATTTATTGGTATATTGATATACCAATGTTTTGTATTTTGTTAGGCGGAGATTATTCCCTAGGCAACTTTTAGAGTAGAAAAGTGGCCTCTCAATTTGTCTACACAAGGTACGTACATACCGTGTGTTATGTGATTAGTATCATGATTTAAGGAGGAAAAAGTTGTAGTATCATGTATAGGAACTTTATAAGTTCATATGTGATTTCTAGTATGATTGATTTCTACATGTTTTATGCCTGTGAGCAAGCATGTTGATTATGAGATTTATTATGAGTAAAGAATTATCATGTTTGTATGGATTTATTGATGCAAGCATGTGGATGGGAACTTTATTTATTAATTCACATGGGGGAATTAATATGTTAATAAGATTGATTCATGTTATTCATGTGTTCCCTTACAAGTATTATTTTCACTACTTTATGAGGACTCGTGGGCCTTATTTGGTAAGTTGATAAGTATGCCTTTTAAAGGTAAGTTTGATTGTTGGCTAGGTTCAACAAATAAGAAAGTTGAGATTAAAAGAAAGTAAGTCTTGGGTTGTAAGTTGTGATCACTTATTAAATCCTAAGATAAAAGAAGTTCGGTTGTGAATGTTTGAATTGTATTTCTGTGTTGCTTGTATGTGTGTCATAACAAGTAATAACTTGTAAAGAACGTAAAGTGTAACGAGGATAGTTATAGACTTTAGACTGGTGCACGTCTAGAGTTGGACATTAGGAGTTGGGGTACATGGTGAGCGAGCCATGGCTTTTTACGGGAGATGGATTGATCACCATCCCTTTTTCGCTTAGCAAAGGTTCCTCGATATCGCAGGTCATTTCGGAATACGTGGTAGCTCCCGTATTTCGCCTTCTTAATGAAGGCATTAGTAGATAAGACAACTCGAGTCCAATAACTATTCCATTTGAGTAATAAAAAGATGTTTAGAGTTTAGTTCAAGAAAAGTTGTCGCAGTAAATGTTATATTGTTATAGTATTATTTATCCCCGCATGTTATTTATTAGTATCATGTTAGGAATATTTACGTGTTACTATGTAGTACTCGACTTTGCCGATTACGTGCTTTGTTTGTGATTGTTGATCATGGCTTTGCCTTATTGATCCCGTGATGACCCAATTTTGGTGAGCAGATTCTCTGAGAGCATTGACATTTACAGGTTCGCAGATGTTGCATCATTGGGAATCTGGGAATGGAGAGCTTGTGTAATCTAGTATATCATATTTTCTGCATTAGTAGGAACGTATTATAATAAGTTTGTTTGAGTAGACGTATATAGAGTGTTTGATTTTAAAGTACTTATTTATTTATTTATGATAATAAAGTATGAAGTTTAGTTAGATGTTTTCCGCCGCAAAATTCTCGAATAAGTCGATACGTTATCACACCTGGCGATAATACTTGGGTAATTCTCTAAGTTTTATATTGAAAAGGTATTTCTGAAAAGAGAGAACTATCGGGGTGTTATAGACGCTGAAGAGAGAAAATAAATTCAGGGGGGTGAAGAGAGAGAGAGAGGAATTCGTGAAAGGGAGAAAAATAAATCTTATTCGATTTCTAGGGTTCAAGTTTTCGAACAAACAAATTAGAAAAATCGAAAAAAAACGAGGAGGGACAATGGGCGCCTAAAACTCAACTTCATGGGGTTTGGTGAGGTATTGGGCCTAATGGACCCAAAGGGCATGATTGTCCAATACCCATAGGATGGCTTTGATGAGTAATGGGTATGGATTGTGATTGGATAGCTTTGGTAATTTCGCATTATTCATGCAATTTAGTGTGATTGGATAGGCACCATTATTCATGCAATTACAGATTACCCTGTTCTTAGGTCGGCGCAAGTTAAGAGTAAATTAATTTTGGGCTTTACTTTCTCTACATACTGACGACTATGGAAATTCAAGTGGACTCTGGAGATACCTACCAATTTTCACTTCATCCACCTATAAATTTTCATTTCATCTTAATAGTGTCAACCATGGTAAAGGCAAGTGCACATAACTACATAAATGCACTATGAAAAGGTGACTTTAAGAGCTAGTTGGTATTCCATCTAATTCCTTCATGACTAATCAAAATTCAGAAACTTCTAAATTTACCAAGCAAGTTCACATAAAAAAATAATTTTCATCTCGCACACTTACAAACAGGAGTGGAGAGACAAAAAGTGCGATCGCTCCATCAAATATTGAATAACCTTATAGCAAAGCACTCAAAGCTTATTCGACCAAGGGAAAAACCCTTAATTTCTCGACACCCAAAAAGAAAAAGAAAAATGAAAGAGAGAATAGAACTTTCCAAAGAATACTAGCTCGTAACTACTCATATACATGCCCTTTATCACCATCCTGCTCATATAATTTTCCAAGTTAGCATAAATCAATGAACCTTACACCACATTGCTTTTTACTTTTTACCAAAATCACCTCTTGAATTAAACCAAGTAAACCAAACACAAACTATGAAACCAAACACAAACTATGAAACCAAACACAAACTATGTAACTAGAAGTCTAGAATTAACCGTAATTTCAAATAAGCTTTGCCAATAAGAGTTATGGCAAACTAGGAGAAAACCTAAGGATCAAAGAAAGGCCAAAAATGAAACTCCATTTAACAAGTTTGACTCCAGCAAACCAAGTAAACCTAAACTTCTCTTTTACATCGTCTGACTTTAAATCTGGACCTAGTGAACTGGGACTGTTCTGCATCAACATGAACAACATCACTTACAAAATTCATCATATCCTAAAAATACAAACAAATATGAAGACAATATTAGATCGTAAAGGGTGAAATAGAGCGGAGTAGATAAAGCATAAGAGGATCCGAATTTAACAACATAAACGACACCAAACCAAATCTATTGTTGCACTCTCATAACTATTATTATTCTCGTGCATCAGCTTTAGGTACAAAGAAATTCAAGCACATAAACTACAAAAGTTAAAGGCATGCAAGGAAATTGCAGAAGGACATCAGTTAGCTGTTTTCTGTCAATTGAAGAACATTTGTGAAGCTAATTTGAAGGTAATATGAAATTTATGAGAAAAGAAAAAAATATTAGAAGAAAATTCATTGACACTAAACAACTTTCAAAAGAGGTGTACATAACTTCTCAAACAACAAAAATCCTCACAAATTCAAACTGAATCTTCTGAAATTAGTCTAATAGCAAAGAAGACCTTCAATTTTACATTTTCTCAACAAAGTTAGCTGAGCAACTTACCCCCGCAAAATTAGCAACTTCGCATCCACATACACCTCAAAATAATCACAAACAAGAAAACAACACTCGCCAAAACTAAACCAAAATCATGCAAGATTATAACCATCAATTCACAAAACCTAAAATAGACGCACGAAAAGAAATATGAGGTATATGAATGCAACACGAAAAGACTTGTTTAAACAATCAAACAGAATCATTTCACACCCACAAATATAACCAATCAAGAAAAAAAAAACAACAACAGCAGAAAATTACCAGCCAACCAATGTCTAATAGCAACGCAAACATCAAGGCGGGCGATCCACCATCTAATCCGGAACCGAATGTACCTTCCACCCCTCAACTCGCCAAACCTCATAAACACACGTAACAAAAACCAAGAAGATAACAAAATTGTAAAACTATAAAAAAGAAAAAGAATCAAACAAAATCGAAAATCAGATTAAATTTACAAAATTCAAGGAAAAAAAGGACGAGAATTGGAAACAAACCAGCTGATTGTTGAACGCAATGGCGAGTCAAGAGTGAAGTGAGCGAAGTGATGAACTTGAATAGCTCCTTCAAGCACGTAATCAACTCATCGAACCGGCCCAAGCTACAACGTAAATCGCGGCCCGAGTTAAGAGAAAGCACAACTTTTCATTTAGGAATCAAGAACATACGAGGTTTTCCCAAAAATCAAAATCTAGGGTTTTAGATGAAACATTTGTCTCTCAATGCTTCCTCTTTCTTCGATTGGTCAGCAATTATATTAAACCCTAGAATTTATTCGAGTAATTTAGAAAAACCTAGAAATTAGGAGACAATAAAACCTGAAGGAGTTAGGAGGTCGATTCAACCAATTGAACTACGGAGAACTTGAGCGGGAACTTGGGAACGAGGGACGGTGGGAGGTTTCAATTGAGAGAGGATGCCGTTGAGAGAGAGAGGGTGCAGTTGAGAGAGAGAGGGTGCAGTTGAGACTTGAAAGAGAGAGTGGGTCAAGGGAAAACAATAAAAAGAGGGAAGGCCTGATGACTCGATGAGGAGGGTCGAAATTTTTTTAGTGCGTACAATGCGAGATTCCATGAATTGAGGGAGGGTCTAAATGCTCCTGGCCGACTAGTCAACCCGAAAGCATATGACAACAAATGCTCCGATTGACTAATCAACCCGAGCATTTGTGATTTTTTTTATTAAAATTTTCACAAATGCTCGGGCCGATTAGTCAACCAAAGCATTTGATAAGTAGCAAAAGTAGTTTTTTCCACTAGTGTGATATTTTCTCATTCTGGTGAATGACTTAACCAAATGTTCTTTATGTCTTAAAAAGTCATTTGACTTTACAAGTATGTCATCCACATAGATTTCCATGATCTTACCAATCATGTCCTTAAAGATTGCGTCCATTGCTCGTTGGTATGTGGCTCCAGCATTTTTTAATCCAAATGGCATGGCCACATATTCAAACAAACCTAATGACTTTGGACATCTGAAGGCTATTTTGTTACGCCTTCATGTGCAATTCTTAACTCGGTGATACCTCGCGTACCCATCCATAGAAGATATGTATTCATATCTTGATGCCGCATCTATTAGGAGGTCCCCACCGGCATGGGGTATTGATTTTTAGGTGTAGCTTTATTCGGATCCCTAAAGTCAATGCAGCATTCGTATTTTGCCATTTTTCTTGACTACCGGAACTATATTCGAGATCCGAACAAGATATCTGGCAAGGCCTTATGAACTTTGCCTTGAGGAGTTTGTTTATTTCCTCTCGTATAGGCTCTCGCGCCTTAGGCGCTAGTCTTCTAGGACTTTGTGCCACAGGCTTAAATCCTTCCTTGATAGGTAGTTTATGCTCTACTATTTGCCTATCAATGCCTGGCATTTCATGATGTTCCCAAGCAAAACAGTCCTTAAATTCTTTTAGAATTTCTATTATTTCCTGTTTCTCTTGGTTAGTGAGGAGCTTACTTATGTAAGTAACTCGTGGATTTTCATCATCCCCTAAATTTATTTATTCTAGTGAATCATGAACTTCCCCGCTTAGTATCCTCAATTTTAGCACACACTTTCTCATCCTCCTCTTCTAAGGATTCGGGCCGGATAAAGTCGAGCAACATGCATTAGAATTTATAAGAAAATCCTCTTGGTATTTTCTAAAAACTAACTCTTTCATAACTTGATCAACAATAGGGGTAAACCCATTACAGCTTTCTTCTTGGCTTATAGACATAATAAACTTTTATAAGAAAAATACACTCTAACTTTATAAACTAATAAGAGCTAGTGGTTGATCATAGTCTGGCGCCTGTTGAACATATTCATATTTTGATTGAATGTCTTCAACCTTCGGGACATCCTCGACTTCTTCAATGAGAATTGCACCCGAGTCTTTTATCTCTTGGTGAGTTTGTGACTCATGTTGTAGAGCAACCTCAATTTTGATAGTAGGAACTGACTTTAGAGAGTCCCTAATAAAAACGAGAATCGAGAGATGTAATTAGACAAACTTCCTCATCCGCTGAACCATTTCATAAGTGTCACCATTCCACAAGATTACGACTTGGTGGAGTGATGATGGAATAGCATAGTTATGATGTAACCAATCTCTTCCTAGTATGACATTATAATTAGTACTACTTTCGACTATGAAGAAACCAATATAAGTAGTTTTAGTTCCTACCCTTATCTTTAAGATAGCCATTCCATCCACTTTTTCGATAAAACCGGAAAAACCGGCTATGTTGATTTGCATATTATGCAAATCCTTTCTAGTTTTTCCTAGTTTTCTAAACACGGAGAGTGGCATAATATTAACAAAGAGCTCCAAGTGTCTACCAATACTTTGCCTAAACGAACTCCCTCAAAATCAACATTTAGAAATAAAGCTTTGGTGTGCTTATTATCAACATCAACCGACCTAAAGATTTTATCTATGATTAACTTCTCTAGGTTAGCTTTTAGAGATGTCTTGTTAGGCACTTTCTTATGAGTTGCATTTAAATAAGATGACAAGCTTCGAGAAGAAGTAATTTTAAATTTACCCGCCCTTTCTTCCTTGTCAACTTCATCTCGCCCATGATGTGGTATTGGTCTAGAATTCTCGATTGGTTTTCTCGACTTTTTAAACTCCGTTGGTAGCATGACCACATTACACCGCATGTTTTGGCCCTCTCCCATTTCTCGTTTGAGGTTCATTCACCAAAGTGGGTCTCCTCCATCCAACATTAAGTCACTGCTCGACACCAATAAGTCCAAATCCTCGGATCTAAACTCGAATCATAGTCCTCATTAAAGCCATTTCCCGGTGTCTCTTTCATAAGAGAGAGTCATCTCTTTGAGGCCGCCGCCATCATTTTTTGTAGATGATGTACCCCATCGTTCCTCTTCTGAGAGGTAACAATTTAGTAATACCACTTGCAAAGGCCTCTTCATCTATTCTTATGTTTGCAATCGGGGACTCTCGCACATTTTGCATGCTAATTTGAGCCCTTATCGCAGCCAGCTTTTGCACTTAGCTCCTTTATTTTTGATGTCCTACTTTTAGGTAAGTTTTAAACATCTTCGTAGTGGCAATGGCCTAACCGCCGGTTTGATTTTTAACCCCCATTGGTCCCCATGGGACTTAACCCGTCTTTTTAGAATTTTGGGCACGGGAGTTTGACTTCGCTCCCATTCCTTTCCTTTTGAGGCAAGGCGTGAATTGGGGCCGCCATGTTTTCTTGGTCCTCGACTTCGGACCTTTTCTCGGAACGACGCCGATAAGCAGCACATAGGCGTAATCATTTGGAATGATCCGAGTTCTAACCATTTCAAAAGTTAGTATGTCGCACACCGTGAGCACATTCCCTTCCTCGGAGCTTTCAACCCTTCTATAGCCCTAGTCTCGCAATGGGAACTTATGAAGCAAACCTCCTTATAGGCTCGAGCTCTTTCCTCATGCATCTCCGCATTTGGAGTCGGGTGGACTTAGCAAGCACCTTAGCTTTGGCTAAGTTGGCCTTATATTGTTCTAGCTCCATAGCATGTAGTTCCATCTCCGAAACAATCGAGCCTTTTGAGACTTAATCGCCTAGTTAGGAATCCTTTAAATACTTGGCACCGGTCCGTTGTATGTGACCCACTCATGTGCCATCTCGCACATATCTTCCAACCCCTTCCTCATTGGCTATTTTTGGCATAACCAAGATTCCTTCATCGAGCAATCGTTAAAGAGCTGGTCGCCCACTTCAAGGAGCTTGAGATGCCCGCAAGGTGACAAGAAACACATTATTAGCCTCTACCATACCGCGTAATAGTTCAAATGGTTCATCCATTCTAACTACATCGACACCTTCATCATCGTGAAACATGATATTTTTCTTATCAATTTCATCCTGGATTGTTTCTAAAAATAATGCATTCGAAGTATCACGAAGTTACCGCATCATGCCATTTACCGTAGTTTTTACCCTTAACTTCTTCAGCAGCTCTTACTTTATGTCTCCCTATTAATTTTATCTTTTTGTTAGATAATAACTTCACCCAAAGATAGAATTAGCTTTCTTGGCATCAAAAGTATATGTCCTCTTTGTCCAGATTTCATATCCTTTGGCGCCGTAAATTCTTTCTTCACTAAAGGAGAACATTTATAAGGTATTCCCCGAATGATTTCTCGCCACGTCCACTTCTAGTGCGGCTTCAAAGTGGAGGGGCTCATCATTCTAAGCAAAGAAACTTTGGTGTATTGCCGCACTTTCAACTAGTAGATTCCTTTCATACCTTACACCAATTCTCGCTAACTCAACAAAATCGCCAAAGGCACGACCATCAAACCTCTTCCTAAACCGAATTAACATTCCCTCTGAGCCATTTGTACAAACTCTCTTCAGAATGCTAACATGACACTTGATCTTCGCCATTTTGAATCTAGATAGGTAGTCTTCCGGAGACTCCCCTAACTTCGTTGGATTCTCGCCGGATCGCTTAAAGTCACTCCCGGCTCGATGCGTGCAAAATGATTTGTAAATTGCACCCGCATATCTTGCCATGAATGGATAGAAATGGGTGGTAAATTAGTCATGGAGAACATTCTATGTTTTAAGAATTCATTGTCACCGCCTCTCTACACCGACAATCGAACCTAACTAAGTGTTCTTCAACTGAAACTCTATCATTTCCGTAAAACAAAGGTGAAGTAAGGTATTTTAAATGTTCTAGGAAATGGATTTGCTCTATCAATCCACTCGTGGTAAGGTTTTTGACCTATTTGCCTCGATTTCTCTTAGAGGTATCCCATACTAATCTTTGGACTAGCGCCTCAACCCCGTGCCGCCAATGGATCCCGATGCCTTCCCCGGGTGTCCCATATTCCCATACCCCATGTTTCCGCAGTGATCATATGCGTGGTTAGGATTAGGATTGAAAGGTTGATTTTGATAACCTCCCCATAGGGATCTCCCGGTCGGGCATAAAAGTAGGATTGGGCGCCCCTTGTGCCATTTGGGGTGGGAATGTATGTCCATTTGTGGGCATCCCCCGATAATAAGCACCCGCCGCTTGGGCAAATGAAGCTTGGGCCGACCATACCCCCGGAATATTCCCATAATGAGGTGTACCAGCCATATTTGGTCAAGTTAGGAGGCATATAAGCATAAGGTGTAGAAGGAATACCAGCCATAGTTGGTCTGGTTAGGAGGCGTATATGGATATGGTATACCGTTGTTGTTTCGCAACAAAAGTACCTTGCCTCCCGTCCTCCTTGTGATGATCCAGTTGGTGTGTGTCGTCAACAACTTGTCCACCATCCATGGAAAGCGAAGGTCGATGATGTCTCGACGCTGGGTGCCGACTGGCTCCACGCCCGCCGCCATTCTATCACTTCTCCTAGGATTTCCATGATTACCCTCTCCATGGCTCAAGGGTATCGCCCTTGTTTGATGCACATGGGAAGAAGTCTTGTGGATCGCTTGAGATAAGTGGATCTCTAGTTTCGTGGATGGGAGAAATGTACCCCGCGAGGGTAACCTATTGGAGGAACGTCCGGCGTCGTGCCACCACTTCCCCTTACTCTATTTAACTGGATCTCTTCTAAGTCCTTAACTAGTTTCTCATTTAACTGGTAATGTTTTTCGACTAGTGGTTCTAGGCGAGTAACTACTTCAGTAGCAAGAGACTTGGACATTGCCGTGAAAGTTTGCACTTATAGTATCATTGATATCTACAAGTATTCTATCAATTTGCCTAGAGTTAATTTCTCTATTCTCTTCACTTATCTTTTGGAGGATATCCGTGAAGACTCGGCGCACTCACGGGCTGGAGTTCTATAGTTAGAGTCAAATTGTTGTCTCTGACTCTCTCTGGCTTCTAATAGCATATTCTTTACTACCTCCGTGAACTTTCCACACATTTGGTGTATAAGTCCACGACCAGTACTACTTGGAGATGAGTTATCCCTTTGTGGGGTATCTCCAACTGACTCTTCATGATTATGATGAATTGGTTCACCATTGTTACCATGCACCCTTGTTTCTGGAGGAATTGAAGAACTAGTTTCCATGTTGTGGAAACTTGGTTCGTCCTGAGCAACTTCCTTATTCTTCTTAGAACGTGTTTCCGGCATTTTAATAAAAACAACCGCTTTTTACACTTAGTTTTCGAAAGTACGAAGAAGAAACTTCATAATTTAATTATGAATCTTCTTTTCCCACTATGGTCGCAAAAAAACTTGTTGGTGCAAAATCAGTTCGTTGACCTTGCAAACAAGTCAATGCACATCCAATAGTTTGATACTGAATGCCTTGGGACGCTTAGTCCATGGGGGTTACCGGTTTTAATTAGATAAAACCTTGCTAACGTTCTTTGTTGCAATTTAATTAATGATTAAACTACAACGCCTATTAAATTCAGTTGAAACGTAATAAATAGAGCAAACAATAATTAATCTTTTAATGAATTAAAGAATATCATTCCCATACATGCAACAAACTTTAAGAAAGATTTTACAACACATGAAAGGATAAGCCAGGCTGGACAACTAAAGGGAAGACACGAAGGCTGTTACCTCCATGGTTCCTTGCTTCAATCGGAGAGTTAGAGATCTTGGCGCTAGAGCATGTTCTACGTCTAAAGAACTAAACTATAACCCCGTAAGGGGGTCGCTAGGCTAAGGCTAGGCTACGCTAAGATGCGCTTTGATTGTGTTGTTCGTTATTGTTTGCTTGATGATCATTTCTCTATTTATAGAGAAGCGTGTTATTTAACTTCCATGCTTGCTTGGAGGGAAAACATTTGAATCATCTTTGATTCAAATCTCAACCGTTTTCTGGCACTGAATAACTGTAGCCTTGCACGTGTATCTTATTGTTAAACTGCTCATGATCATCCCTTGATTATTTGTTTCTTTACTACCTTTGACTTTCGTCTCTTGATAGCCTCGATGGTCTTCTTCCGTTGACTTTGACTTATGTCGACTTCGCCCAATGGGCTTTATGCTTTTGTTGGGCCCTTATATTAAAGCAAGTTTAAACCTTTTGAGGTCCAATTCAATGTACCATAATAAATGTGACTTGACATCTAAAAAATGGTGGTAACAAGTTGCAAACCCTAGTTTATGTTCTTCATTAATTTTTGAGTTATATTAGTTTCTTTCAATGATTTCTTTGATTATGTTTTTCTTTGTAGATTTAAATTTCATTATTTATTTCATGATAGAGTAGTTTTTATTTCTAGAGTTTGGAAATGCATGTTTATATGCTATGATTCTTGATTGATATTTATCGATGGTTTGATTAGTTATTGATATCTCTAATTGATTAGTGTTTCTATTGTTAATCCGGCAATCGATCAATTGTGTGATTAAATATTGCTAATAATTGTTTGTATTGACCAAGATCTTACTTTTTAGAGGCTTACCTACAATTAGCAAATCCGATTATGTTAGCGACCGTACCGCATATGTTGATTTGAGAGCGTTAAGACCCGACCGTAGGATTAACTCCGTGCTCTAGATACTCCGATTAATTGAACTATTGATGATATTTTGATAGATTATGTATATGAACATGGTGAACCATAACCCTAGATCTTTTTAGTTTGATTTTCATATTTTATTAGTTTAGAACCTTAATTCTAATATATCTGATCTTGTTTAGTTTCTCCATATCTTATAAGCTAGATTAAAGCGACCACTCTCTCGTGGATTCGACCCTACTTACCCTACTACATTGTTAGAAGGTTTTGCAGAATTATTTTTGGACAGTGTACGACAACCTAACAAATTTTGGTGCCATTGCGGGACACTAGTGGAAAAAAAACTATATGTCACAACACAACCGCCTGCGGTTTTTAAGAGAACCGCAAGCGTAAATCCTTGAAATTTTGGGTGGGAAATTTGGGAACATAAACCGCGCGGTTCTCGTAAAACCGAAATGGTTAACAAAAACCGCTGCGGTTCTCGTTAACCGTTTCGGCTCGGTGGAACCGCAAGCGTTAATACTATTTTTTTCCCCTTATTTTCAGCCCAAATCTCTTTTAAGCCCAAATCTCTTCTTCACTGCTCACCTGATCTTTGATCTATCATGCAATCATCCGTCATCCCTCTCTCTCATCCAAATCTCTTTCTTCAATCGCTCCTCCTAATCCATCTCTCGCCGTCGCCGATCTCCTAATCTTCACTGGCGCCACTCATCGCTTCTCTTCTCTTTCCTCACTCAATCCTCCTCAAGCACTCCTCTCGCACTCTGGGAACGAATTCGTGGCGATTCTTGGCAACGAATCGCCACCCGGATCAGCGAAGCAACGAAATGCGAAGAATTCGTGGCGGTTTTTGGCAACGAACCGCCACCGGGATCGGCGAAGCAACGAAATGCGAAGAATTCGTGGCGGTTCGCACTCGCCACCGTCGCCGTCGCCCTCTCTCGCCCTTCACTCGCTCACCGTCGCTTCTTACACAAGGTTTGTCGCCGTCTCACACCTTCCCGTAATTTCATTTTTATTTTTGTTTTCTTGTAATTTAATGGAAAAATTGATAGGAACAGTCCCAACTATGGGCGTTCCGCCATTTTCGACCCCAACTAAGGATTATTTCGAGCGGTCCCAACTATGCATCATTTTTGTCAAATTGGTCCTGTGTGATTGATTACCTGCTTAACAAAGTTAAATTTTTTTTATATATTTCTTTTAAGTCATTTTCTTCTTCCTTTTTCTCTCTCCAATCTCCTTCTTTCTATGCCATCCCTCCCCCGCCACCCCCCTCCCCACCCCATCCCTCCCATCCCCCTCCCCTCCCACCCACATCCCCCGCCACCCCTCCCCTCCTCCCTCGCCCGCCAACCCCTCCCCCTCCCCTCCCATCCCCCCTCCCCGCCAACCCCTCCCCTCCCACCACCTCCCCAGCCTAACCCCCAAAATCCCATTCCCATCCACTGCCATCCCCCCCCATCCCACCCCTCCCCGCCTACCCCGAAATCCCCTCCCCTCCCCCCGTCACCCCCTCCCCATCCCACAGACATTGGGTAAACTCGAAGATCTTCGTCTTTTGAGCTTGGGAATAATGGTGAAGAGCCCGATCTTTCTTGGGTACACTTGATTGTCAAAGAATCACCTACCGAACTTAAAGAGAAGGTTGTAGGTCCCACGTCATCAATGGTCGACGGCTCTTATTTGAACATTTTGGAAGGATTATAGTGATTTCGAAGACATTTTTTTTTAAAGGGATTTCCAAGACATTTTTGATGTTGGCCATTTCATCAATTCATTGAGAGATGAAGTTCGGATTTTGAAAAAGTTACCTCCAAGTACGAAGAAACGATTTGAAGAAAAAACCGTAAACTTTCTCCCTCCGCTCCCGTTAGCCGGTCCGACCTTTCCTATTATCATACCCTAATATTCCTAATAATATGGCTGAAAGATTTTGAAGAACAATGTTACTTGTCTTTTGCTTTCTGGGTTTTATTGGTAGCAACGAGGCAAGATAGGTAGCAGAAAGAATGGAGCATGGTGAGCAGATAGAAGTTTGCTTTTTAATCATATTTTTTTTATTCTTTTGCTAGTTATGATATTCATTCTGACAAAATATTCTTGCTAATGTAGTTGAAATCTTGTAGCACCATGTTTCCTGCGACATCGGGGTAGCTGGGGAGGAGGTGGTGGTTTAGTGGAGAGAGAAAGTGTTGGTGGTGCTGGGTGGTGGGTGATGTGTTGGGTGGTGGGGTGATGTTGAATAGGTGGTGGTGAAAAAAAAAAGAAAAAAAAATGCATGTTACCTGTTGTAGCAGGTCATAGACCTACTGGGACCAATATTGGTTAAAATGATGTATAGTTGGGACCGCTCAGAAATAATCCTTAGTTGGGACTGAAAATGGCGAAACGCCCATAGTTGGGACTGTTCCTATCAATTTTTCCTAATTTAGTTCATTTGTAATTTCATTTTTCGTTTTAATTTTCAATTAGATCTAGGGTTAATGTTTTTGTTAATGCTGGATATTGAATGTTATGCATCTCTCTCTAGATTACAGGTCCGTATTCATCCACTATAATTTTGTTTTCTATCAAAAAGTTCCGCCGGATTCATCTCGTCTCAATTCAAGTTTCTTTCGAGGAAAGAAATCTCGGGATTCCAAAGGTTTATTCAAGTTTCAAGACTTAAATTTTGGCAGCTTGTTTACCATTAGAAGTTCGGCTCGAATTTAGGACTAGTGTTATTTGCAGCTGCTAATGCCCTTATTGTTGTTCTTTGTCAAGAAATGGTGCGCTCAGCAAAGAACTATGGCCCTCGGTTCTTTGTTTATAGTTTATACTTGATAGTTTGGTATATACACATAATTTGATTGCTTTTTTATTCATTTCTTACGAGTGGCAAGTGTGGATTCTTTTCAGTGGAAGAGAAAAGGATTACATCATTTTATCTTGTGTCGAGAGTAATGAACACTAGGTTATCTTTCCGGATTGTTTATTATTTGTGCCGCCTTTTTTTGGAGTTGTCTATATATATATATATATATATATATATATATATATATATATATATATATATATATATATATATATATATATATATATATATATATATATATATATATATATATATATATATATATATATATAATGTTGGAGTTTTCATTTGGATATTCCGGGGAGGTGGCAAGTCTCCCCGGTTGTTAGTTTGTCTCGTATCGAGTGTACTCGTATGGTCGTGTCACAATATCACTTGGCTCAATAGCTACACACCCGGTTCCTCGTGATGATCATATTGCCTTTTACTTGGCACATCCTTTCTTTGTATTGTAAGTTGGCCTAAATATAATTACATATAGGTGCTCGCTTTTGAGATGTGCCCACTTGAACTATATTCGAGATCGAATGTGATCCATAAAACTTTAGCACTCGGATGTGTTAAGCCGTAAGCATTTTTTGCATGTATCTTAAGAATGATGGATAGTAACCTGGCTGATCTTCCCACCTTTGATGGGCTTCCTTAAGTTGTTCCTTTTGGTTCCCGACATCTCTTTGCAATGTTTTCTTAGACATGTTGTTCAAACTTAAATTTTTGTAGAAATAGATGAAAGAGCTTCACAACTAAGAATCTTGAGTCTCATACACTTTGCTAAAAGGTGACCATTAGATTTGGGACCCGAGACAAGAAATATGGGTTTCATGAGACAGTTCTTTGTTATGCATTGAGATCATTACACCAATATCACTTTTCGTGTCAAGAGACGAGTATCTTTGTCCCACATCAATGTTCTTACTTTCTACCGTAAGATGTCGATCAATGTCCGCACATATTAATTTAACCTATGCACTTTGTTTATCATGATGCTTTTGGTTTCCCTCATTCAATTGTGATATATGTTCATTTATTTCGATAGCTACATAAAATATCTAATACATCATTTATATTCTTTTTGTCTTTTTAAATCCTATGTGTTTGTTGACCGACTAACCTTTATATGGTGTGAAGGGTGTATCTCGTTTTTTCGTTTTTAAATAATCGGGATTTTGGTTTGGCATTCGCTTGCTTGTGGAAACGCTTTTGTACTTAAGATCAAGAAAAGGAGGGATTTGTAACTTTTAATTGCTTACGGATGTTGAATTGTTGAAGATATAGTGGCTTGTCCATTATTTTGAAACTTGTGTTGTATCTCGATGTTTCTCGTCAATTGATATGTCGGGTTCGTTGGTATTGGATTCCTCAATGATCCTCGTAGGCTCAATGTTGCACCGACACGTGCCCGTTATGGTATTGTTATCTTGGGGAATCCTAAAGTCCTCCGAGCAAGCACCATCTCAAGCAGCATGCCATCCCCTCTCGAGGTGCCGTACATGGTCCCGTTGGAGCAGGCTCCTCAAGTCCTCACCTGGTAGCCGCGGTTTTGGTGCCGGCCGTGGCGCTCTACTCCCATTGGAAGTCATTTACAACACCAACAAGGCTCACATCAACCTATTGGAAGTCTTACGCCTAGTTTCAACTTTCCACTGGAAAGTCCCAATGGCCAACCTTCTGTTGGTGGTCCATTGTCACAACCTGGTTTTGTTTCTAATTTTAGTAATTTTGTATGATTTTTTTTTATTTATTGTTTTTTTCCTGTTGGTTTGAATGTTTGTTATGTTGAATGGTGTTGGTTATGCCGAATGTCGATGCCTGTTCAAGGACCTAGCCAATCTTTCCGTGACGGGTTCTCAATGAGTGGAATGTCACAGGTAATTTGATTAGCTCTATTCAAGAGAGGTCCATACCTTCATGTAGCTACCCTTTTAACTTTGTTTGATACTAATACATGTGAATAATTTTTTTAGGACTTCTTGGGTGATGATTTTAAGAGTCAGGGTTCACATGTTCCTTATAATATTGCGGAGTTCTCAACACGTGTATGATAATTGAACTATTGCCGTTTATAGTAGTTCTTGTACCGTGCCTCGTGTTTTACCGTTTACGGCTTGTTGTATGGCTTATTGTCTCGAATTTTCATGCTAAACTTGCTATAGAATGTCTCCTATGCAATGTGTGCTTTCACATCTAATCTGACAAGTTTGATGCCTAATATGTTTGTTTTTTTCAATTGTTCTGGTGATGGATAAAAATTCAGATCCTTTTGTTGATGCAAATGCTGAGAACTCTGATGCTGGATAAAAAGATTATGTGCACATCCGTGTACAACAAAGGAATGCTAGAAAGAGCCTGATAACAGTACAAGGATTGAAGAAAGAATTTAGCTATAACACAGAGCAAAGCTCCTGATGGAAAATGCAGACTTAGCCATGTAATATATGCATACTTAGCTAGATTATAGTTGTTAATATTCATATGTATCTAATTATTTATACTTATGCTTCAATTGAGCATAATATGCATAATAAAATGATTATTGATAAATATTATTGATTTTCTATTTATTAATAATGAAAAAATGCAAAAAAAAAAAATTGGTTTTTGGGGTGGTTAACCCGCGGTTTTCACTCCAAAACGCGCGATTAATCATTTACCGCCGCGGTTTTGGGTCGAACCGCAGCAGCTTAATAGATTAATCACCGCGGTTTTGGGTCAAAACCACACCGTAAATTATTAATCGATGCGGTTCGGAACCAGCAGCTAGCCTAAAATTTGGCTACCGCCGGTAGTCCAACCGTTGCGGCCAAAAACCGCAGCGGTAAGCCCGGTTTTGACCGCAGCGGTTGAACTTTATTCCACTAGTGGGAGAAGGTATTGTTTTATTTAGTTTTTATTGCTGGTGATACTTAACTGTATATATTTTTTTCTTCCCTTTTGTGAATTTTTTTTTTCCTCTCTATAGTGTGTTGTCATGGAGTCGTATAATTATAGTTCAGAGGGGGATGTTTTTTCAAATTATCAAGGGCAATATGATTATTCTGGGTATTATAATGCGAATGATTATGTTTATGATGCATCATATGATTGTCAAAATTCACAAAATTTGTGCATGAATTCCTATGAATATTCCCATTACCCTAATGAGTCTTATGTGCTCGATTATACCCAATGTTACCAATCTAAAGTAAACAATTACTTTCAACTCGAAACATCGAGCGTCGTGCCCTTTTTAACATGATGAAAGAGTATATTGGTAAACAACATAAAGATTTAAATGAATTGGCTCATGATTACCACAAAATGGCGAAATCTATTGAATTACTTGTTGTGCAAAGAATCTACTAACCAACAGTGATACTTGATGATACCGATATTGGTGTTGAGAATTATACTTGAGAAGAAAGGCGTTGATTTGACTCATGATAATTTGGTAGAAGGTAAGGGTGTACTTGGTGAAGTTGGTAGTCGGTGTCTCTATGTCGACGAATCCATAGTCGAGAGTGAAGTGTCTTACACTTCTTCGATAAGCTTTTAATCCGCATACGAGTCTAAAGTCGAGTGTGAGATAATGCATGAGTATTTGCTCTGCTCCATCTTATACCGCTTTTGAGTCTCATGTTCCCTTCTTTGAAAAACTTGATCTTATTCCTTCTTCCCCTTTATTATATCCTCCATCGTTCCTTCTTTCTCCCCTTTTGAATGACTCTCATGATAATGTAAATAATGTACAGCTAGTTTCTTTTCCTTCTTTTGAGTCGTGTAAAAAGACGAACGTTTTTTTCTTTTTCTTGTAAATCTAATTTTTCATTTGATTTTTCCTTTTTGTAGTTTTAATAATTTTTTAGGACTTAATTTTTTTCATTATTCCTTTTCACTCTTATATAATATGCCTCCGAGATGTTTGCAGGAACGTATGATAAGCTTCTTAGAGCATTGAACCGTTATGAGTAGTCTACTAATCTTAAACGATCATGCAAGACATTAAATTTGCGTTTTGACTTTTTATTTCTTTTTGTGTGATTTTTGGTTTGTGTTTTTGTTTGTTCTTGTGATTGTAGGTGGAAATTGGAATTGAAAAGGATATTCAAAAAAAAAAAATAACAAGGAGCAAGAGCATCGTAGCGAGCGCCCAAAGCAAGAGAGACACCACGGCCGGGTCGTGGGCTTCACCCCCACGCCACGCCCGGCCCGTGGCTCCCCTCTCCATGTCGCCACGTAAAACCGACGCCTTCGCCCTTTCTCGACACATCACCGTCCTTGCACCGCACCGGCACACACCACCCCTCACCCCTCTCGCAAAACAACCCACGCCATCCACTTAACATCTTCCTCCATCACCGTCCCCACCATCGATCGCCGCTCAGTCCGCACCCGCCGCTTCACCCGCGCTTCTCCACCTTCAACCATTCTCGCCCGACCATGTCGGCCACCCACAACCAACCCCCGCTTTCGGCTTTCTTTCTTCTCTTTCTCGTTTCTTTTTTCTTTTCGCTTTTTTTAATTATTTTATTCCTTTTTCTTTATAGTTTTATTTTCTTATTCATTTTCCATTCTCTTAACATTTTGTTTTGTTTTGTTTAAGGGTTGTTATAGGAATTGTGCAAGTTGGCAATACAATGTTTCAAGTTGGTCTTCAAGAATCAAGGAGGCTAATGCAATGAAATTTTTTTAGCTTAATCGATACGCCCGGGTATAAGAATGTTTTTTGGGTTTTTTGGGGGGGGCCTTTTTGGGGGGGGGGGTGTAAATGTTAAAAATTCGGTTTTTTTTAGGCCTTAGGGGGGGGGGGGGGTTGGGGGGGTAAGGTTTGGTAAAAACAAGGATTTAGGGGGGTAAAAAAAAAAAAGGATAATAAAAGGGGTGGGGTGGGGGTGGGGGGAGGGGGGGGGGGGGAGATTAGGGGAAAAAGAAAAAAGAAAAAAAAAAAAAAACAAAAAGGAAGGAAAAAAACCCAAAAAAACACAAACCACAACCAAAACAAAAACCAAAAACCAACAACAAAAAAAAACAAAAAAAAAAACCCCCCCCACCCCCCACCACCCAACAAAAAACAAAAAAGACGGGGGGCCCGCGGCGCGCGCGGCCCCCCCCCACCACCGGGGGGCAAACCGGGGGGAAGAGGGGGGGGGGGGGCGGCCGGCGGGGGGGGGGGGGCGCGCGGCGCCCCCCCCGCCCGCCGGGGGGGGGGGGGAGGGGGGGGGGGGGGGGCAGGGCCAAAACCCCAAAAAAACAAAAAAAACAAACCAAACCCGACCAAACGCAAAAAACCCGGCCCCAGCCCAAAACCAAAAAACCAACCCCCGGGCAAAACACCCCCGCTCCCCGCCCCCGCGCCCCCCGGGGATGCTCCGAACCCCCCCCCCTTCCCTAGGGTAAAAAAAGAAAAAAAAAGATTGAAGGGGAGGGGGAGAGAAAGAAAAAAAAAAAAAAAAAAGAAGGGGGGGGGGGGGCTCAACGAAGGGCCGGGGGGGGGGGGGCCCGGGCCCACCCCCCCCCCCCCCCTCCCTCCTTCCCTCCCCCTCCTCCCTCCCTCTTCCCCCTCCCCTTCCTCCCCCTCCCCTCCCTTCCTTTCTTCAGTTTCATTTCTAAGTTTCTTTTTTTGGGTTTTTTTTTTAATTTTCAAATAGGGGTTGGTGTTTTGCTATGATGTTTGTAGCTTGAACTGGCTCTTGGATCAATTAACATGAAGCTTCAACTATTATTGTGAGATCTTTCCTCTCTTTCTCTTTTCCTTGATTATGGTTCAATTTCTATGCTTGTGTTTTATGATTGTTGCATAATTATGCTAGGAACGTTACTAGTTTGATTGTGTAATTAATCTAATGCTAGATTTAAGAATAGAATCGGATTGTTTTATTCTTTTATCGATTTGTAGCAAACTAGGGAGTAATTCGTATGCCGATCATCTTGGTTATTACTTAGGGAAATTGAATCAACTCGTTGAATGTTTATCGCTTCTATGACATTAGCAGAGTCTCGTTGGTTCTTCCGTGTTTATTGCCGCTATTGGATTGAACTTAGACGTTGCATCGGACTAGGTTATCCTTTTGGTTAGGGTTTTATAGTCACGCCGATCGTGCTATTCAACTAAGAATAAGGAGAACACGAGATTAATTCTCGGCAATAGATAATTATGAAATTATTTAGAGTGGAGGTTCAAGGATCGATAATGAGTTGAAGTGAATGTTAATCGGATTCAAGATCTTCCTATAATTGATTTCTCATTTTGTTTATATGCTAGTTAGTTGTAGTTTAGTTATAAATCAACTTCAAACCCCCCCTTGTTAATATTATTAGGTTTCTCGGCCCTTAGCTTAATCTAGGTTTCGAATCACGCCGAATACAAACTCGTCCCTGTTTCCTTGCTGGATACGACCCCTTACTTCCACTATACTACCTTAGTGTAGAAGAGAGTAGGAGAAATTTTATCTTTGGACTGGCGCGGTGCACAACGAACATCCGCGTCCCGCCAAATTTTGGCGCTCGCTTGGGAAACGGTGTTACTTGTTTGTGTTTTGCGTGATTTTTGGGATGGTATTGTTTGTGCTCTTTGTTTTTTGGTTGGCCACTTATATGAAGAATTCCCTTTTTGTTTGAGTTTCTAGTTTTCATCTTCCATTGAGCTCTATGTATTTCACTTTCGTATTTTGGACAAGAAGCATGGAACTTGTTGCTTTAACTCTCTGGGAATGGTTGATTGACTCATACTCTATATCTTGGTTATTGTCTAGCTTTAAATATTGATATTAATGGTCATGACTTGGATTAGCTAGGAGTACTACTAGTTGATGTTTGTTGTTGACTTAATGCTAGGTTTTGGGATATAATCCGATATTATATGCTCAACCATGATGTAGTAAGCTGAGGCACTAACAATGCATTGCAAGAGTCCTTCTCAATCAATTTTGCGGTGTGTTTGAAGTGGAGATTGACATGGAACCACCATTGTCACACATGGAGCACAACCCAATGATTAAGCTTAAGGTATTAAGTCGAGCTAACGACTTTAAACAATAGCGCTTCTCGGGAGGCAACCCGAGACCCTTTTTATTTTCTTTCCTTTCCTTTATTTTCTCATCAAATTTCCACCACCACAACAAAATTTTCTAACCCTCTCACCACCCACTCAAAAGAACCACAACAAATCTTAATCCACTTTGAGCCCAAGTCCACAAAAGAAACCCCGTTGGGAGGAGTTCAATAGCTAGGAGTTGGTTTACTCTAGAGGGTCGAGATTGTTAATGAATCTTTTCGATCTCTTGAGCTAGTTGAAAATCTCACAAATTCAAAACTTTTGAATTTTTTTTGGGTTTTGTCATTTGTTTGAGTGATTCGAGGGAGAGGGGTTGTGAGTTGGTTTATGAGATTTGAGTTGGTGTTGTTAAGAAATTTGAGTTTGACGGATTGTTTGGTCATGAGTCTTGAGCATTCGATCTTCGATTTACTCGATTTTCTATTTCCCCCATTTTCGTTTCCTTTTTCTTCTCATTGTCGTCACATTGAGGACAATGTGTAGTTTAAGTGAGGGGGAGGGTATTCTCATTCTCATGTATCTATGTTGTATTTATTACTTTCAATTTGAAAAAATGGAAAAAAAATTGAGAAAAAAAAAAAAAAAAAAAAATATAAAAAAAAAAAAAGTGATGAAATGAAACCCGCTGAGTTGAAAACCCACAAGGGTGGGCGACTCAGTAAAAATTGGGGGCCCGGATAGGTTGAAAACCCGAAAGGGCAACCTATGCACAAAAGTGGCTTATATTGAGCGGGTAAGATGGTGAGATGCAACCAAAAAGAAATGTGTGAAGCTAGGATGAGAAACCCGAAAGGGCTCCTAGGCAAAATGAGAGATTAAGAGAGAATTTTGTACTTTGAAAACTCATTTGCCGGAGATGGTGTCATAAGGTGGGAAAGCGTTTTCGGGTTGGTTTGGTTATTTCATCCTTGATTTTGTGAAGTTTTGTTTTGGCTTTCACATTCTTTTGGTTGATTGTTTGTTTTTGGGAGTAAGCATGGAATTTTTCTCCTTTTGTCTTCATTCCATGGCTTGCTATTTTAAATTAGTTGTTGTAGTAGTAGTTTTAGTTTATCTTTTGAGGTTTGGGAGAGCCGATACTTTAGTGTGTCGTGAGTCGGCATTTTGATTCTTGTTGGTGTTGTTGGTTAAACTTGTTGGCCATCTTTGGTTATTATTGTTGTCGCTCTTTGTATATTTCGAGGTGAGCTTGAATCTAGGTGGGGGGAATCATCATCCCTTACGTTTAGGTTTTGAGCGTATTTTATTAAGATGTGATGATGATGATGTAGTTGATGGGGAGTGTAGGTTGGTTTGATAGCTTGAGCGATGATTTAATTGGTATTTCTCATTTTTGAGGTTTTTTACTCGAGGTCGAGTAAAGTTCAAGTGTGGGGGGTATTTGATACGCTCAAGTTATACGATGTTTTTGCGTTATTTTGGGTGCACTTTGCTAAGGGTTTGATTGTAATTGTTAACATTCGTGTTTTATTTGGCCCTTAGCGGAAGTTCGGAGCTTTGCGAGATAATTTGTGTTAACGTCATGTATTCCGAGCTTTCAAGATGAAATGGATTTGAATGATGTTTGATTGAAGTTGTCTTTGGAGAGCTTGGGGGAGATTTGGCATCGGAGCATAATGGGCAACTTCCTAAGCTCTAAGCACCAAGCATGCGCGTAACCCCGACCACCTACATAGCTCACGTCAACCCAATGAGCCGGCCACATCACCAACCAAGCACAAGAGCCTACACACGCACGCCCCGAGCTCATCGAGCACCAAATTCATGGCGGCGTCGCATGCCCGAGCCGCGCGCCATCACCGCACGACTCGCGATACCGGGAGTGGAAGAGCCTCACGGACAGCCTCGAAGGCCCGAGCCGCGCGCTAGACCGCCTGACTCGCGCCGCGAGTGAAGACTAGATGTCGGGACGCTCCTAAGGCCCGACTCGGCGCAATACATGCGCGACCCGCGCACATCGATTGAAGTCAAGCCAAGTGGCACCAAAGCCCGACTCGCGCCGCCATAGATGCCCGACTCGCGCACTTCCGACGCTGGGCCTGCGATTCTTCGGCAATTCTCGCCTTTCCTTAGGTTTTATTAATGAGAAAAACGTTTTGTTTTTTGGGGGAGATCTCGAATTTCGAACAAAATTGAAGAGGAGAGCTGAAATGTAGATTTTGGAGTGGCAAGCTTGAGGGAGAGCTCCTCTCCTCATCCTTCCTTCTTCATGATTCTCTTTTCATCTTTCCTTCTTCGTTCCTCTTTGTTCTTCATTTCCATTTCTTAGTTTTTGTTCTTCATTTCCTAGTTTTAGTTTTCATTTCTTAGTTTAGTTTTTAGGGATTTCAAATATGGGTTTGGTTTTTGCTATCGGATTGTAGCTTGAACTGTTCTTGGATCAATTAACATGAAGCTTCAACCATTATTGTGAGATCTTTCCTCTCTTTCTCTTTTCCTTGATTATGGTTCAATTTCTATGCTTGTGTTTTATGATTGTTGCATAATTATGCTAGGAACGTTACTAGTTTGATTGTGTAATTAATCTAATGCTAGATTTAAGAATAGAATCGGATTGTTTTATTCTTTTATCGATTTGTAGCAAACTAGGGAGTAATTCGGATGCCGATCATCTTGGTTATTACTTAGGGAAATTGAATCAATCGTTGAATGTTTATCGCTTGTATGACATTAGCGAGTCCTGTTGGTTCTCTCGTGTTTATTCTTGCTATTGGATTGAACTTAGACGCAGATCGGACTAGGTTATCCTTTAGTTAGGGTTTTATAGTCACGCTGATCGTGCTATTCAACTAAGAATAAGGAGAACACGAGATTAATTCTCGGCAATAGATAATTATGAAATTATTTAGAGTGGAGGTTCAAGGATCGATAATGAGTTGAAGTGAATGTTAATCGGATTCAAGATCTTCCTATAATTGATTTCTCATTTTGTTTATATGCTAGTTAGTTGTAGTTTAGTTATAAATCAACTTGAAACCCCCCTTTGTTAATATTATTAGGTTTCTCGGCCCTTAGCTTAATCTAGGTTTCGAATCACGCCGAATACAAACTCGTCCCTGTTTCCCTGCGGATACGACCCCTACTTCCACTATACTACCTTAGTGTAGAAGAGAGTAGGAGAAATTTTATCTTTGGACCGGGCGCGGTGCACAACGACACATCCGCGTCCTGCCACTTAATCGACACTTCAATGGGGTTGTAAGTTTTTATATTTTATATTGTTCATACTCTTGATCAGACTTTTCAATTTTTTACTTGGAATTTCGTTTGAGATGTCATAATTGTTGAATTCTTGTGACAACTTTCTTTTGTTGGGTCGGTTGTTGGGAGTTGTGTGGTGTTTTAGTGGTGGATTGTGGTGTTTGTGGGAGTGCTCGGTGTTGGATGATTGTTGAGGATCAATTTTGTTCTTTCTCTAAACTGGTTTCTGCAATGAGGACACTGCAGATTCTAGCTTGGGGGAGGAATATTCTATCTTTTATTGCTTTCTAGTGTAGATTTCATTGCTTTCGTAGGATGTTGCACGGTTTGTACCGATCACTAGGAGTGGGAGTTTACGTGTAACCAAAAAAATTGTATTGCTTTCGTAGTTGCATTAGCATATTTCATCTCATATTAGATTTCATGTCATCTTAGTTTGCATTTATGGGACTATTACTGACACTTTTTGAGAACCTTGATGATATTTTACTAGAGTTCATAAGCGTCATTCATCTCGTTCATGATTCTTCATAGCACGATTGTTTTGCAAATTGATTGTTTGTGGTAAGATTGGTTGATCTCTCTGTGGCTCGATTTAACTTTACTGTGCAGACAACTTAACCTAAGTGAGCTTTTGTGCCTATAAACTGACGTATCTGTGTCAGTTCTGTTCTTTCATGTGTGATTAGTTTCTCAGTTGTTACATTGATCTTGACTTTGACTTGGTACTCCTTGATATTCGATAATGCATACATTTTGATATGATTAAGGCGTTTCATTTCATTATCTAAGCTCCAGAGTTATTCTTGTTTTCATATTATCTTTCCTCTAGCCCCGCTGAGCCTTTCTGACTATGTTTGATTGCTACCTACATTACAAGCCATTGGCCTCATTTGATTCTTGTCCTAAGCCTAGCTTGGGGGAGCGAGTATTATTTTTGGTTCGGTTTGTATTAAATTGAAGCGCTCTCTTTGTGGTTTAGATGGATGGAAAAGTATGTTTAGTAAGCTTTGAAATTGAATTGAAAGTTCGAAAAAAAAAAGTGAAAAATGAAATGAAAAAGAAGTGAAAAAAAGAGATGAGAATAAAGTGAAATAAAAAGGGTTATTATTGAATTTCTTGAATGGAAAAAGTGTTGGTTATATTTTTTGGAGATTGTTGGTTGTTGCGTGGAGTTGTTGTGACCTTTCTTGGTCATGTTTTCAGTTATATGATGCTCCCTCTTCTTAGTTTTTCCACCACTATTCCCAAATTATTTTCCATCCCTTTAATCTCAGCCCCATTACAACCCTTAAAAGTCCTCTTGATCATTGTGTATTGTATTGTTGAATAAAAAGTGAATCAAAAAGTTAAAGCTAAAGAGTACATGTTTCATCTGAGTCGACTTGTTTTAGGTTGAGTGTCATAATATATCCTTTAAACACATGAGAGATTTGAGCGCACATGACTATACTGAGGTCTGTCAGGTTTGGTTAAATCCAGCTTGGGAGAGATGATATGTGGTATTATTGGAGAGTCGATTGCGATACATGACATGCTATGCGGCTTTGTTCAAGATTGTTTCGATGCTTGGTTTATGTAGTGATTATATCTCTCGTGTTTTCAATTGAGTGTTTGACCCTATAGTCCTATATTGTAGGTTGTCTTTCTTTTCCAATGTCTATGTCTTATTGCTTGGGGACAAGCAATGGTTTAGCTTGGGGGAGTTTGATAAGTCATATTTATATATAGTTTTTAGATGCATTTAGGTTGCATTTTAGAGCATTTAGATTCATATTTAGGTTCATTATTGCATCATATTCTTAAGTTATGTTATTATACTCCTATTCGGTATGTTTTCTTGTTTTTGATGAATTTCAGGTAATGAGAACGTATTTGGAGTATGATTAGCTAAATTTGAGATTTAGGAGCACTTAGAAGGAAGCTACAATACATAAGGATCGTTTGGATAATTCATAGTACGAGTTTGAGCTAAAACAAAGCGGAAAATCATTAGAAGAAATGTGAAAAAGGAGTCACGTCTACTCTTCTGATCATAACTTTTGATGTGCTTCTTAGAATCGAGTAATTCTAGCAGATTTGAAAACTATACTTGAAGAGCTTTCCAACGATAGGTGGAACGCCCCGAGTAGACTTCTAGTCAAGGAGTTATGCCTTTCCGAAGTTGGGATTGTTTCTGCTGGAATCTGTTTTTGTATTCGCGGATCACTAATTCCGCCCATTTAATGATATTTCGACTTTCCTTATTTTTGTAACTTACTTTCCTAGTCATAGGAGGTTACCTAGTATTAATTATATTAGGTTTTCACTCTTTCCTCTCTCCTCCGGCCTTCACACGTTATTTTTAGTCTTAGTTCATAGTTTTAGTTTTCTTCCTTTTCTCTCTAGTTTTAGTTGCAAACCCTAGTTTATGTTCTTCATTAATTTATGAGTTATATTAGTTTTTTTCAATGATTTCTTTGATTATGCTTTTCTTTGTAGATTTAAATTTCATTATTTATTTCATGATAGAGTAGTTTTTATTTCTAGGATTTGGGAATCCATGTTTATATGCTATGATTCTTGATTAATATTTATTGATGGTTTGATTAGTTATTGATATCTCTAATTGATTAGTGTTTTTATTGTTAATCTTGTAATATTATCAATTGTCGATTAAATATTGCTAATAATTGTTTGTATTGACCAAGATCTTACTTTTAGAGGCTTACCTACAATTAGCAAATCGATTATGTTAGCGATGGTACTGCATATGTTGATTTGAGAGCGTTAAGACCCGACCGTAGGATTAACTCGTGCTCTAGATATCTGATTAATTGAACTATTGATGATATTTTGATAGATTATGTATATGAACATGGTGAACCATAACCCTAGATCTTTTTAGTTTGATTTTCATATTTTATTAGTTTAGAACCTTAATTCTAATATATCTGATCTTGTTTAGTTTCTCCATATCTTATAAGCTAGATTAAAACGACCATCTTTCTGTGGATTCGACCCTACTTACCCTACTAAATTGTTAGAAGGTTTTGCAGGAATTATTTTTGACAGGTGTACGACAGCCTATCACAAGCGCATATGGCCATCGCAACGCAGCCAAAATGTTTCCGAAATTGCTCAATCATTCAACCACAAGACAAGCTCCAGAACTTCGAACACTTTTAAGATTACCATCTTCTTTAACTTGCGACGACAAATTCTTACTCTGCTTCATCTGTTTCCGGCGGTGGCGACGACATTCGTTGTACTTGGATTTTTTAGGGTTTGTTTGTTTTGAAAAATTGCCGCTAGCGAAGCTTCGAATCTGATGTTCTGTTTCCGGCGGTGGCGAAACTTCGAATCTGATTCCCTCTCAACCGTTTCGAAACCACCAGCGAACATCTCGTTCGCTCGCCTCTTCAGATCTGGGTTTGATTAAAATAATCTTCTGATTTTTTTCTTGTTGTTATTTATTTTATATTTTCGTTTAAATTTTCATTTTCTTGTAATTTCGTTTGATTTTCGTTCATACTTTTATTTTCTTGTAATTTTTTTTGAGTTTTGTTTTGAAATTTTTTTGTTTATTTTCGCTTATAGGTATTAGTTTAGTTTGTAATTGTAATATTGTTATAGTTTGTAATTATATTTTGTAATTTTGTATTTTCTGTTTTTAATGTTGTCATTTCTTAAGTTTTGTTGTTAATTGTTAGCTTTGAATGTTTAAATTTTGAATTAGTCAATTAAGCGTAATAAAATGAGTATTGATATATACTATTATTTTTGTATCAATTAAGAATGAAAAAATGCAAAAAAAAGTTTAATATTTTGGGGGGCTTAACTGATCCGGTTTTTGTGAAAAACCGGATCAGTTAATGGGAAAACTGATTATGTTTTCGACCGGAGCAGTTGACTTTTGTCAACCGCTCCGAGCCCAACCGCTCTGGACCAAAAACCGGATCTGTAAGGCCTATTTTGACCGGAGCGGTTGAACTTTTTTCCACTAGTGGAACAATAGTAAATTTCAAACATATTTTGAAATTTGAATTTTGACCATCAGCGGCAATTTTGAAATTCCTAAACATATGGAATTTTGGAATAAGTCGAAAATGTTCAATCCAAAATTGCAATTGTTTATTCAACAGAAAGAATGTGTTTATTACACTAAATTTTTCATAAATGTTCATTCCAAAATTGCAAGTGTTCAATCAACAATAGCGTGTGTTCATTATACTACAATGTTCATTGGAATAAACTGGATGTTTATTAGTTTGCAACACACATAAAATGAAAAAGTTGAGGAAAGAGAAATTGAGGTGGGTCCCACAAGTGCTCAATCCAAAATTGCAAATGTTCATTGGAATAACAAAACGGTACCGTTTTGTACTGTGCGCACCTAGAGGAAGGTGCAACCGTGTGCACCTTCGAATTTGCGAGGAGGAGGATTGGTAAAGGGCGGCTATGAGGTGGTGGTGGTGAGGGGCGACAATGAGAAGGCGGTGTTGATGGCGGCGTTGATGGTGGCATTGAGAGGGTGGCAGTAGGGGTAGGAGTCGTGGTACCCGGGAGAGAGAGGAAGAATGTGAGGAAAAATAGTGAGAGGAGGAAGATGAGTTCTCAAACCAAACAACATTCTTAATCAAAGGATTTTCTTTTCCTTTCTCCTTGTTTCTCTTTCTTAAACCCTTTCCCTTTCCCCTTCATGAACCAAACTCCTCCATATTGCTATTCTTTAGGCTATTTGGCTAGCTAGGAATGAAGTTTGTTTTAAGGGTGCTCAAGTTGATTTGCTGTCCATTTTGGCTTGTGCCAATGTGTGGGCTTTTAGATCTAGGAAATCTGATGGTGCAGGAGGAGAAGGGGATGAGTGCATATAAGCATGGGGTTACAATGGCTAGCTTGGAGTTAGATAGGGGGAATGTGACTGTGTGGAGTAAAGGTTGTTTCATTGAGGGTCTTTTGGTCTATCTCCTTTGAGGTGGATGGTGCTTGGAAAAGAATTACAGGGGCAACAAGTGGAAGGCTGTTGTTTGATGGGTTGGGAAGTCTCGTGGCCAGGTGATCTCTCAAAATATTGTGCCTGTTTTTGCTTTGTCCACTCTTCATGCTGAACTTATTTATATTTATGAAGCTTCTAGGAGTTCTTTGGGGAGGAAGAAGAATGTGTTTATTCTCACGGACATCGTGCTTGCTGTGAGTGCTCTGCGAAATCACGCAAAGGCTCCTAAAGAACTTCAACACTTTGTTTTTAATTTAATTTCTTTGTCAAACAGTTTTGAGTTTGTTATTGTTAAGAAAGTCTATAGGAATGTTATGGCGAGGGCTCATAACATTGCTGTTAAGGTTCGTGCTACTATCTAGTTTCTCTGCTTTGTTTTTCCTATGCCAAAAAAAAGTTTAAAATCTTAAGTTTAGAGCTTATAGTTTATGATTAGTCAAATTTAAAGCTATTAATCGAAGAAGTAAAATCCAGGGCCAATAAAGTCAAATTTAGATAAATTCAAGGCCAACAAGAGTTATCCAAGTTCAACCCACGTAAGTTCAAATATATTTAAATAAGTTGTGTCCAAAAGTAATAAGTTCAAAGGATTGTAAATGAAGGGAAGAGAACATACCTTATTCATTTAATATATTCCTAATCAATATATTGAGCTTACCTAATACCAAATGGGTGGAAAAAGTTTTGTTTCAATCACACAACAATATGCATTTAATTTTTTGTATAACATTTGTCATTTTTTAAACAACATTACTACTTTCGTGTACAACATCATGTCATGTATCATGCAACATTACATTTTATTAAATAAATCCATTTTTTTCTTTTTTTCAAAACATACTTCTTTTATTTACAACAATGTCATGGGTTGAATAAATGTTATTCGATTATTCCATCTAGATTTGAACTAGGAATTTCTCCGACACCTTATTAAATGGAAAATCATTCACTATTTTATTTGAGATTGAAACACTTTTTTATTTCTATAGGTAAATAAAAAGGAGGAAGTTGTTGCTCCGTGAGTCCAAAAAGGTTGTAGGGGGCCAAAAGAATCGAAAGTCGATGTTGAGGAAGTAGTTGGGGTCTAAAAGATGTGACCACGTCCTACTCGAGCAACCGCTTCCGCCCATAATATATGAGGGGGCTCTGCACCGGCAATGTTACTCAAGTAGGACATGGTCACAGCCTGTGAACCCTATCTACTTTCTCTATGCCGACATCTGGTTCCTCTGGCCCCAACAACCTTCTCGACCACCGGAGCAACAAGTTTTAAAATCGTCGGATTTTGGTTATGGCGAAATATTTCTGGGAACGCGAGATTGTTGGAAATTATTGTAGATTGTTTGATTACATATTTTTGGAATGAAAATTGTTGGATTAGTGTATACTTGTATGTAGGCTTCAAGTTTTTTTCTAGCACTTCGGCTACATTTGCAAAAGTCGGTGTCTCAAAAGAAATCCGTGAAGTGAACAGGTACTTCGGGTAGCCGTTTATTTCGTAGTATACTTGAAGCATTAGACACCGGTTTACCATAATAAAATGACTACCTCACTTTGTGGGTAAACCGTTAGGTGCGTAGAGAAATAAATTTCTAAAGTAGCGGTTTACAACTAACGCAAGTAAAAAAATATTTTGTGTGTCCTTTAAATGAACATTAACTAGGGAATTATTTTCCATTTAAGAGGAAAATGGGAATCACTTTGTAAAGGAGCATGATTTTGGGAAAAAGTGAAATACTCCGTATTTTTAGTAAGTTATTAGTTATAATTTTTAAAAGGTTTTATTTACTAAAAAGGCTTTTTATTAATTATAAAGGTTTTCAATAGGCTTTTATAATAGATTTTGGGTTTTTCAAATAGACTCTAGTCCAAATTAAATATTGGGCCTAAGTTTACATATTATAATCCAAGTAATTAGTTTAGAAAATTTAAAATATTTTAGAAGGAAAATTCAAAAAGGATTTACAAAAGATTTACAAAAAAAGAAAAAAAAAATCTTTGAAACCTTGATTCGGTGCAAACTCACGCCAGTGAGTTTGTATCCAAATTGATTACTTTTCATTTTTTTTTTATCTTTTGGTTAATTTAAGCATCTAGACTATTTATCTTATGGAATATTCCTCTATTCTAGCTATATGATCATAAAAAAATAGTGTATCTTAGCTAAAATTAATTATCTTTTCTCATAAACCCATCTTTTAGTTCCGAGTCCTAGTACGACTCTACTTGTCCAACTAGTATAAATAGGGGCCTCCACCCCTCATATTCTTCACACCAAATTTGAGGAATACATCTCTTTTCTCAAGTTTAAACTCTCTCTCCCTCTTAGCCTACCTTCTCTCTTCTCCCTAGTAGTTATTAATTTTCAAGGTGTGTGTATATGTAGATCTTTAAATATTGTTCTGCATGTGTAGTATCATGTTTTTAGGGTTGTTATTTTGAATTGAAGCGCATGTTTATATGAGTTTTATTATGAACTTAATGAGCCTTATTATGAATAGTATGAGTTTACATGAGTATATTAAACATGCTAGTAGTCTACCGTTAACGTTAGGTTCAATTATGAAAACAGCTCGTAAAATCATATGTGCCGTGAGTTATTGCTGTGAGTATTATAAAAGTTTGATCATTAAAGTTATAAATTCATAATATTAGCAGAGGGTCATGATGCCAACTTTAAATTAATCTCGTCAATAGTATTAAGTCACCTATACTAAGGTTGACTTGCCATATAAGTGAAATATCACTAAGTCTAAAAGTCAATATTTAATTCTTCAATCCTTATATCTTGTATTTTGGCTTTCACCTACTGTAAGTCTATAAATATGAACGATAATTTACTCTACAACTAGCACCTTTGTTTAGTAATCATCAGTGTTATATTATTAATTTTATTACTCATGTCATTTGTTTTGCCTATTTAAGGTCAAAGTTTAATTTTATAAGAGCTATTATTCTTAAAGGAGGATTATTTCCGAAAGATTTTTATTAGTAATACGATCTTTTATGATCGCAATTATAAAGAGGCAACGGCTTGTTATTTATTAGCAAGAACGGTAGCTATGATATTTTACCCATGTACTTTTTGTATAAGTCATGTGGACAAGGTAGTTTCCCTCGTAATAGACTCATTAAGGAATACTAAACTTGGGGGGTGTGCACACTTTAGGAAAGGTACCTAGGCAAGGAAAAAAGTTATATTAAAGTTATATACTTTATTTTATACAAGTATCCAAGGAAGGCTTATAGAAATATTTTGAATGTTTAATAAAGTATTTAAATTTCCGCATATACATGTACTCAGTATTTTTACTGACACGCGTTTTGTTTGTTTGTTTTATGGCTTTGTCCCTGTGATGATCTTTTTGGTGAGCAGAATTTACAGGTTGATTTGATGCATACTTCACATGGGGGAGCTAGTGAGGAATAATACTTAAGCTAGGAGTTGCTATTTTTATTTATTATAGATTCCATTATTGTCATAGTTGAATAATAAAGTTTTTATATTATCAATAAAGAGAAGTTATTATTATTAGTTTCCGCTGCATTGTTAAATTAGTAATTAGTAGTTTTAGCCTTTAACGTTATCACGTGGCGGTAATACTCTCAAGTTTCTCAAGTGTTTTATATTAAAATATATTCTTCAAAAAGAGAGAAATTTAGGGGTGTTACAAAGTGGTATCAAGAGCCTTTTGGATTATTAATGAGAGTTTGGGTAGATTTAGGAAGGGCATATAAGTTAGAGTTTCGCATTTTTGTGCACATTTTTGTGCATATTTTTTTGCATTTTTTTTTGCATATGTTTATTTTCTTATTATGCCTAAAAAGTTATATTTCTAAGTATAAATATTTTCCAATTTATATATTTTGAAGAAAGGAATAAGTGTGTGGATCTATTCTTCTGAGGAAAGCTCTGGCTAAGGAAAGACTTGGTACTTAAGTTGGCCGCTTGTGTCGCACCTCTCTTTCCTAGGAACTCCCTCGATTAATTTTCCCATGCACGAAAAACCTAGTATTCAGAATAAAAATTTATTATATACATATTTATATATACTTAATATCTTTTCGAAAACACAAATAGTTTGAATTTTTTTTTTTGTTTCCTTATTATTATTATGAATAATTGTATGACATTTTGTCTAGCTAAATGTGAAAATGTTATTAAATTTTCATAAGGAAGGAGATTTAATTGTCTTGATGACAATATATGTGGTACTTACTATTTATAATTTTTACCACAGATTCATTATGGCAAGTCATAGTCCATTTTTCGTACTCATTCTAGTCAAAAGAGATGCAGAAACTGTGACTGATTATGTACGTGCTATTCTGAAGTATGCAAACTTTCTAATAGAGCAAGGATACCAACAATTTTACAACCATGGACCAAAAATTGCTCTGCTTTTAGAACACTTACCCTACATTGAAGCCTATCTTTGGTTATTCAATAATTATTATAATGTATTGCAATTATCAGATGGAATGCCCAACATGAGGGATCATTACCAAGAAGGAATTTGGCTAGCTACCGTACCTTATTTCATAATTGACCTCCGATATGCTGAATTGTGGAAAGAGCAACAAGAAGCACAAGACATGATTAATGCATATCAAACTCCGAGCCATTCCTATCATGAATCTACTAATCCTGAACCCTCCAATATTCAGAGCAACCTGCCAAGCGCAGAGGGTAGTTCATCATCTTTGGAATATCACCCTATGTCTGAAGATGAATGGTTTAGACACCAAGCTATTGTTGAAGCAGAAGATCAAAATGACTCCGACTTCGATTCATCTGATTTTTACTATTTATAAATTTTTAGGAAAATGTTTAGATATTTTAGTAGTTGTTAGTAGTTTAAATAATTAGTAGTTCTGGAATTAGACTACTACTCTTTAAATATGTTAGCATTCCTTTTTAAGGATGATTAATAAATAAAATTTTAGTTTATTTTTCATGTTATGTGCTTGATGTCAATCATATTATGAATCATGATTGTTGTATGATTTACAAATTTAGTACGATGACTTAATAAGTAGTACCTATTTGTTTCTTACCCAGGAAGGAATGGCAAATAGACCCGGAAGTAGATCTAAGACTCGAGCAACTCTTAAGGAGTTGACTTCTCTGACCAAGAATTTGGCTAAGGCTATGACTACTCAACTGAACCGTCAACAAGAACCTGACCTAGCTGGTGATGTGTTTAAGAAAGTAGCCTCTAGGAATCCACCTGTCTATGATGGAAAAGAGGATCCGGCCCGGTCTTGAGAACCTGGATTAGGGAATTTGATAAGTTGTTTACTGCTGTCCAGTGCACTGATGAGTTAAAGATCAACAATGCTACATACTACCTAAGAGAGGAAGCTGATTTATGGTGGTCTCAAAGGAAGGAGTCTTTGACGACTCAAGGAGATTTTGGATGGGAACAATTTAAGGAAGCCTTGAGAACCAAGTTTTACCCACCTCACTTAAGGAAAAAGAAGTGCCTAGAGTTTACAAACCTTAGGATGGGGACCATGACTATCAATGAGTACTACTCTAAGTTCATAGAGTTAATGAGGTTTGCACCTGAAGTGGTTCCAATTGAAGTTTTGAAGGCTCAACGATTTGAGCAAGGGTTGACCTTGTCCATTCAAGGGAAATTGGGAGGGGCTAACTTTGATAGCCTAGATGAAGTGTATGGGAGAGCTGCCCATCTATTCGGGATCAAAGGAAGAGAAATAGAAGCGAATCCTGGAGATAAAAGGAAGGGGTCTAGTAATGGGTTCCAAGGTGGAGACAAGCGACAAAAGACTAATGGGGGATTTAAGCAAGGAAAATATGACAAGAGCAATGGGAATAACAACAATCGTAGTCAGTCTGAAAATGGAAAGTCCAAGAGAGTCTACTACTGTAAAAGATGCCCAAGAAACCATCCAGGGAAGGATTGTGAAGGAAATCTGGTTACTTGTAGGATTCGTAACAAGTTAGGCCATAGAGAGTATGAGTGCTTCCAGAAAGACTCAACATCAGCAAATCCTAAGCCAACCCAGAATCAGGGAGGTAATGGGAGCAAAGGACCCCAGCAGCAGTCAGTGACTAATAACCGTGTTCCTCCTAATTAAGAATGGGAATGGAGGAGACAATCAGGCTAAGGCGAACAATCAAGGTCGAGTGTTTGTCATGAGCAATCGTGAGGCTGAAACGACTGCAGGCGTAGTGACTGGTACTTTCTTCATCTCTTCTATTCTAGTTAAGATGTTATTTGATTCAGGAGCTTCTCACTCTTTTATTTCCAAAACCTTAGTGGAAAAACTTAAGTTGGGAAAACCCGAACCTATAAGCATGGATATAGTTATACCTTCTGGAGAAGTCATTAATGTTTCTAAATTATATAGAGATGTTTTAGTGACTATAGTAGGGGCAAATTTTCCTTCAGACTTAATTGAATTTGAATTAGATGACCTAGATGTTGTTCTGGGAATGGATTGGTTGGGGAAATTCAAAGCCCAAATAGACTGCAGAGCCCAAAAAGTGACCTTAAAAGGTCCAAAAGGAGTCAAAGTAACCTACAGAAAAATCAATAAGAAGCCCAGTTCAAGAATGATTTCTGCTATGCAACTCAAGAATTGTATAAGAAAGGGGTATCCATTGTATTTGTGTAGTATACAAAAGTTGGAGGTAGAAGAAGAGAAGATGGAGAATATTCCTATAGTTAATGAATTTCAGGATGTCTTTCCTGAAGAAATCCCTGGAATGCCTCCAATAAGAGAAGTGGAGTTCACTATAGACTTAATGCATGGAACTGGCCCAATATCCAAAGCCCCATATCGTATGGCTCCAGCAGAAATCAATGAGCTGAAGACCCAATTGGAAGAGTTATTAGAAAAGGGTTACATAAGGCCCAGTGTATCCCCATGGGGTGCGCCTGTCTTGTTTGTGAAGAAGAAGGATGGTAGTCTAAGGTTGTGTATCGACTACCGTGAGTTAAACCAAGTGACCATCAAGAATAAGTACCCTCTTCCAAGGATTGATGATTTGTTTGACCAACTGAAGGGAGCCGGAATTTTCTCAAAGATTGACTTAAGGTCAGGGTATCATCAGTTAAGAATTGCTGATAAGGACATTGCTAAGACCGCTTTTAGGACGCGTTATGGTCATTATGAGTTTACAGTGATGCCTTTTGGATTGACTAACGCGCCAGCAGTATTTATGGATCTCATGCACCGAATTTTCAAGCCATACTTAGACCAATTTGTGGTGGTATTTATAGATGATATATTGGTTTACTCTAAGAATAGAGAATAGCATGAGGAACACCTCCGAATAATTTTGTCAATACTCCAACAGAAGCAATTGTATACAAAGTTTTCGAAGTGTGAGTTTTGGTTGGAAAAAGTGGCATTTCTGGGCCACGTCATTTCTAAGAAAGGTGTTGTCGTTGATCCAGCGAAGATTGAAGTCGTCAGTGAATGGCCTACTCCAAAGAATGTGACTGATATAAGAAGCTTCATAGGCCTGGTAGGTTACTACAGACGTTTTGTTAAGGATTTCTCCAAAATAGCCCGACCCATGACCAACCTTATGAAGAAAGAGTCCAAGTTTATTTGGAGCTCAGAATGTGAGAAAGCCTTCACCATCCTAAAAGAAAGACTAACCTCAGCCCCTGTGTTATCCTTACCTGATGGAAGTGATACTTATGAAGTATATAGTGATGCATCTAAACATGGTCTAGGGTGTGTCCTAATGCAAAATAGGAGAGTCATTGCTTATGCATCAAGGCAACTAAAGCCATATGAAGTCAACTACCTTACTCATGACCTAGAGTTGGCCGCAATAGTCTTTGCTTTAATGATTTGGCGTCATTATTTGTATGGGGTGACATGTAAGATATATACAGATCACAAAAGTTTGAAATACATTTTCACCCAAAAGGACTTGAATATGAGGCAAAGGAGATGGTTAGAATTCATAAAAGACTACGATTTGGATATTCAATACCATGAAGGGAAAGCCAATGTAGTGGCAGATGCCTTGAGTAGGAAGACAAGTCATACCTTAAGTACTATGGTGGTGGCAGATCAACTGTGTTTGGACTTTCAGAAGATGAATCTTGAAGTAATGCAATATGGAGAAGTAGAGAAAATATTTAGTGCATTGACCATTCAACCCTCTATGTTTGAACAAATTAAAGAAGCTCAATTGAAAGATGAGAAGATGGAAAAGATAAAAGAGAAAGTGAGGGAGGGTCATGCTGGAGATTTCGAAATTCATGAAGATGGAAGTTTAAGAATGAAAGGAAGGTGGTGTATACCTGAAGCTTGCGAAGATTTGAAATTGAAGATCATGTAAGAAGGCCATAATTCTCCATATTCGATGCATCCAGTGGGTGATAAGTTGTATAAGGACTTAAAGAAGAATTTCTGGTGGGCTCGTATGAAGTTGGACATAGCTGAATTTGTTTCCAAGTGTTTAACGTGTCAGAAGGTGAAGAGTGAACATAAAAGACCCCAAGGGAAAGTCCAACCCTTAGATGTGCCAGGATGGAAGTGGGATTCTATTTCGATGGATTTTGTTGTTGCTTTACCTAGGGGTAAATCTGGGAATGATACGATATGGGTAATTGTCGATAGATTGACCAAGTCTGCAGTGTTCATACCTATGAAGGCAACATGGTCTATGGATCAATTAGCTAAGGCTTACATCAAGCATGTGTTGAGACTACATGGAGTACCGAAGGATATTGTGTCTGATTGAGATTCTAGATTTTTGTCTAACTTTTGGCAGAAGCTACAACAAGCCTTTGGTTCGAAGCTATTAATGAGTACTGCTTTTCACCCAGCCACTGATGGTCAGACTGAAAGAACCATCCAAACCTTAGAAGATATGTTAAGAGCTTGTGTCATGGAATATCAGGGTTCGTGGAAAGATCATCTAGACCTGATAGAGTTCTCCTACAACAACAGTTATCATTCAAGTATAGGCATGGCACCATTCGAGGCTTTGTATGGTAGGAAATGTAGAAGCCCGCTATGTTGGAACGATATAAGTGAAACAGTTATACTTGGGCCTCAATTGATTGAAGAGACCGTGCAACAAGTCAAGATGATTCAAGGAAGGATTAAGGCAGCCCAAGATCGTCAGAAAAGCTACGCTGATCTAAAGCGTAGGGAAGAAGAATATGAAGTGGGAGAAAAAGTGCTTTTGAAAGTCTCACCAATGAAGGGTGTGATGAGGTTTGGAAAGAAAGGGAAGCTTAGCCCTAAGTTTATAGGCCCATATGAGATCTTGGATAGAGTTGGAAAGGTGGCCTACAGACTAGTACCCACTGAATTAAGTCGTGTTCATAATGTGTTCCATATATCTCAGTTGAGACGGTATATCCCAGATAAATCGCATGTATTGCAACCTGAATCAGTCCAAATTGATGAGAGCTTGTCTTATGAAGAAAGACCGATTAAGATTTTAGACAGTAAGGTTAGAAGTACCCGGAATAAGGATGTTAAAATCGTTAAGGTGCTCTGGTCTAATCAGAAGTCTGAAGAAGCAACATTGGAAGCAGAGGCTGAGATGAGAAAGAAATATCCAGAGTTGTTTGCAGAGGTTAGTAGTAGAGTTACGGGGGCGTAACTCCTTTTAAGGAGGATAGAATGCGATAGAGTTTTGCGCGTTTGACTTAGAACCCTATTTTTGACCTAATTTTGACTTATTTATGAGTTATTATGTGAGCCAACTTACTTTTATAGGAAGTTGGTGGTATACATGTTTTACTTGCCTTGTCTCTTGCATTGCTTGCTTTAAGTTTCGAGGACGAAATTTCTTTTAAGGGGGGTAGTCTGAAATACTCCGTATTTTTAGTCAGTTATTAGTTATAATTTTTAAAAGGTTTTATTTACTAAAAAGGCTTTTTATTAATTATAAAGGTTTTAAATAGGGTTTTATAATAGATTTTGGGTTTTTCAAATAGACTCTAGCCCAAATTAAATATTGGGCCTAAGTTTACATATTATAATCCAAGTAATTAGTTTAGAAAATTTAAAATATTTTAGAAGGAAAATTCAAAAAGAATTTACAAAAGATTTACAAAAGATTTACAAAAAAAAAAAGAAAAAAAATCTTTGAAACCTTGATTCGGTGCAAACTCACGCCAGTGAGTTTGTATCCAAATTGATTACTTTTCATTTTTTTTTCTCTTTTGGTTAATTTAAGCATCTAGACTATTTATCTTATGGAATATTCCTCTATTCTAGCTATATGATCATAAAGAAATAGTGTATCTTAGCTAAAATTAATTATCTTTTCTCAAAAACCCATCTTTTAGTTCCGAGTCCTAGTACGACTCTACTTGTCCAACTAGTATAAATAGGGGCCTCCACCCCTCATATTCTTCACACCAAATTTGAGGAATACATCTCTTTTCTCAAGTTTAAACTCTCTCTCCCTCTTAGCCTACCTTCTCTCTTCTCCCTAGTAGTTATTAATTTTCAAGGTGCGTGTATATGTAGATCTTTAAATATTGTTCTGCATGTGTAGTATCATATTTTTAGGGTTGTTATTTTGAATTGAAGCGCATGTTTATATGAGTTTTATTATGAACTTAATGAGCCTTATTATGAATAGTATGAGTTTACATGAGTATATTAAACATGCTAGTAGTCTACCGTTAATGTTAGGTTCAATTATGAAAACAGCTCGTAAAATCATATGTGCCGTGAGTTATTGCTGTGAGTATTATAAAAGTTTGATCATTAAAGTTATAAATTCATAATATTAGCAGAGAGTCATGATGTCAACTTTAAATTAATCTCGTCAGTAGTATTAAGTCACCTATACTAAGATTGACTTGCCATATAAGTGAATTATCACTAAGTCTAAAAGTCAATATTTAATTCTTCAATCCTTATATCTTGTATTTTGGCTTTCACCTACTGTAAGTCTATAAATATGAACGATAATTTACTCGCAACTAGCACCTTTGTTTAGTAATCATCGGTGTTATATTATTAATTTTATTACTCATGTCATTTGTTTTGCCTATCTAAGGTCAAAGTTTAATTTTATAAGAGCTATTATTCTTAAAGGAGGATTATTTCCGAAAGATTTTTATTAGTAATACGATCTTTTATGATCGCAATTATAAATAGGCAACGGCTTGTTATTTATTAGCAAGAACGGTAGCTATGATATTTTACCCATGTACTTTTTGTATAAGTCATGTGGACAAGGTAGTTCCCCTCGTAATAGACTCATTAAGGAATACTAAACTTGGGGGGTGTGCACACTTTAGGAAAGGTACCTAGGCAAGGAAAAAAGTTTTATTAAAGTTATATACTTTATTTTATACAAGTATTACAAGTATCCAAGGAAGGCTTATAGAAATATTTTGAATGTTTAATAAAGTATTTAAATTTCCGCATATACATGTACTCGGTATTTTTATCGACACGCGTTTTGTTTGTTTGTTTTATGGCTTTGTCCCTGTGATGACCCTTTTGGTGAGCGGAATTTACGGAGTTGATTTGATGCATACTTCACATGGGGGAGCTAGTGAGGAATAATACTTAAGCTAGGAGTTGCTATTTTTATTTATTATAGATTCCATTATTGTCATAGTTGAATAATAAAGTTTTTATATTATCAATAAAGAGAAGTTATTATTATTAGTTTCATTTGCATTGTTAAATTAGTAGTTAGTAGTTAGTAGTTTTAGCCTTTAACGTTATCACGTGGCGGTAATACTCTCAAGTTTCTCAAGTATTTTATATTAAAATAAATTCTTCAAAAAGAGAGAAATTTGGGGGTGTTACAAAAAGTTTTAAAAATGTATAAGATTTATATTAGACCTTGGAAAATTGAAGACAAAAGTTGTTAATTTGTTACTCCCTCTGTATTTTTAGATCTTTCCTACTTTCACTGTGCGCGTTTGTCAATGCACTTCTTTGAACTAAATATCTTTCATTTCATATTGGTAAAAATTATAACAATGGAATATTAATAAACTACTCATTGAGACGAATCAAACAAGACCCCACAGGACTATATATATTCTTATCTCTTGAAAAGAATTTAGAATATTCTCTCTAATGGTGAATAGTGTCAATATTACAAATGAAAAAGATAAAAAAAATACAAAGGGAGTATTTATGATAATAACTTTTATTGTGAAAATTATATCTTTTTTTAGTCGGAAAATGGTTTATCCTTATAAATAAAAGTATAATAAATTGAATTTTGAATATATTAAAATGATGATTCGACTACCAAATTTGAAATTTATTATTTAGTAGCATCAATATTATATTTAGGCGTATAATTGTTTAAATAAAAACAAAAGTATGTTAAAATCCAAAAGTTGAGACATGTAACATACAAAACCTAAGACATAAAAATCCAAAAACTAAGATCAAACACCCGAGACATAAAATCCAAAAATCTATCTATATCAATACTAATATATTAAAAAGTGTTCCTAAGCAAGTCTCTCTTTTTGTTGTTTTATTCCATGTCATCATTATGCACATTAAAAAAAATAGAAACATGCTCCATATAAGATTCAACCACATGACATCAAGTTAATATACTAAAGTTTTAACCAATAAGCTATACAACATTAGATGATATTTTTTAACATGAAAATGTTAATAACCCGGGGTATCGCCCGAGACTAAAAACTAGTATGATGTCATTACAAAATATTAATATTGTGTAGCTACTAGGAATAGAACAACATGACCTTTGAAATGAAATGTAAGAGTTTAACCACCAATCCACTACAATTTCAATGTTTAATGTTTCAAAGTAAAACATAATAAAGTCTTATAATTATATGTAACTATAAAGACATAGACAAACTTTTTGATCTCTAACACTTTTATTAAGGTATTAATATCCTCTTACCCCCATTGACATTGTTATTTATATTCCCAATAATTACTTGGAAGTTTGTTTTCAAAAACAACTTATCACGTGATAACGTCCCTTTCAAATTTAGCACTAGACAGAAAATTATGAAAAAGCGAATAAAATCAATTATGAAACTTATGAATAATAATATACTCCCTCCGTCCCATAATATAGTGCTTACGCTCCTTTTTGGGCGTTCCAAAATATTGTGCCTATTTTATTTTTATCAATTTATTTGGACTAAATTATCCTCAATATTTACACAAATTTTCCAAAATACCTTACTTTTTCTTTTAAAATGTGTGCCTCTATTTATTGTTTTACACCATTCCAAAGAACATTTATTGTTTTTTTGATTTTTTTTAAAGGAAAATGAAACTAAGGGAGTAGTTTCAAGACAAAAGTACTTTATTAAATTTTTTTTTTGAGATCCTACTACTTCCTCCACTCTCCTTAATCCCCGTGCAAGAAAAGAAGTAAGCACTATATTATGGGACGGATGCAGTATTTGATAATTTTAACTGCCCAAGGCATCGCCCGGGCCAAAAATACTAGTTAAGATTCAAAATTCGAGATATAAAACCCAAAATCATAATTCATAGACATATAAGTTGTCCTTTTCTTTTAAATGAAACATTTATGAAGTCTTAATGTCATTTTTTAAACATATGTTTTCGTGTTTTTGGGATCATTAAAATTAAGCTTTGCCAATCACATTTGCTTAGCCCATCGTAACTCATTTGACATGCATTAGAATTCAGATGCATGAAAGTAAAAATAAACCTCTTCATTTGTCTCTGTGCCATCTCAGCAAAGTTAAGATGAAACCATGTAAGCCAGTAATTTTCATTATTTTTTTTGAGGGGAAAAGCAAAACTAGTATATTAATTCAGGGATAAAATGTCCGAAAGTACATTGGGAGAAATCTCCTGAGGATAGTGATTTTCCCTCACGTTTCAATACTAAAAAGGACTATTTTAGCTAAGTGATGAGCAACATAAGTGTCATCTCTACGAACATGTGACCAACTAATCGAATGATAGTATCCAAGTCTGCTAGATAAGTGGCTCCTCTTGAAAGGCGATTGATGAGTCCCTCCAAGTGAGATTCCAAGATGCAATCTCGTGTCCCATACCTCTTCCCAAGCATAGCCGGCATAGCCACAGCTTTAGCCTCCGCAATCTCAGGGTCCATCGAGCTTTTTATAGCACTTAATAGCCCCTATTTTTCTATAACTATCTCACACCCTAATATATCAACTATTTTGTTCTCATAATTCCTGTATTTACTCTTACTGGCGTTTAGTATGTAGGGATAATTAGGGCTGACAAAAAGTCGTGTTCGTGCCGTGTTAGTGCTTTTGTCATATATAAACGAGTTGAAAAACCCTTGACACTAACCTAACCCATTTAACAAATGTATCATGTCGTGTTGACCCGTTTAATTAAACGTGTTGAGATAGCTCAACACGAACCCACTTTTTTCGTGTCTTGTTGTCGTGTTAAAGCTCCTTTTTGGTAATTTTAAACTAATATTCTGTACTAATATCCTATATTTGTGTAGAAAATGTGTTAATCGGATTCAAGTGTATCATTTCCGTGTAGGAAACCTCAACACTAATCCAACCGATTTAGTAAGACGTGTCGTATCGCGTTGATCCGTTTAACTAAACGAGTTAAAAATCTTCAACACTAACCCATTTTTTTCTGTATCCGGTTCGTGTCGTGTTACCGTGTTGTGTCAACTTTGGCCAGTGATAATCTATACCCATTAAAAAGCCACAAACCTGGTTACTATTCTTAAGAACAGTAATTTGACGGTTTTGCCCTTGCACACTTCACATAACCCCATTCATGCCATTCCTTTGCCACGTGCTCTCTGTTGGGGAACATTTGTTTCCTCTGTCAAACGCGTGACTCGAATTGGCTGCAATTCACAGCTCGCCTACCTTAATCGTCCTCCATCTCCCAAACAATTCTACAGTTGTGCCTTCTGTTAGCGACATTCCTTAACCCATTTTAATTCATTCAAACTATTTTTTCACAAAATTAAGCGGCCGACATGGATGGTGACGGAAGATGTTCAATGAGTTGCAGCGGCAAGAGGTTGGGGCTCGAGATTACGGTCCATCTTATCATACCTTTGTAATTAGCTACTGAGTTATGTATTTTCTTTTCATCCCATTTTAATTGTCGCATTTTAGGGTTTTTTGTTTATTTTTGCTTATATTTCTGGATCTGGAAGTTTTTGGATTAAAAGCTTGAAACTTGTGACTGATTCTTTATGTTTTAAGGGTTTCATTTTAATATAAAAAGTAAGATTTGATTAAAGCATATGATCTCACCCCTTTTCGTTTCATGAATTCCTTTTGATGAAGTGCGGCGAGAAGAATCGAGGGAAGTCCGGACCGGAGGGCTTTGATCCGAATTAAAGCAAAGTGGTACTCTTCTAATTTGATTTTTTTACTTGCATTAACTGTCTCTCGTAATTTGATACATCTATTGATTTAAAAGCCTTAATTTTTCATGGTTTAGAGTCTAATTTAATTTCCTTTCCTTTTGATATGTGTATGTACACAATATACACCCAACCACTCTCACTCTGAGGAGGGAAGAGACTGCTATTATTGTTCTTAATATCAAGCATTGCTTCTATGATGTTGAAAGACGAAGCACTGTAAGTCTCTCTTTCTTATTATCGATATTTATCCAAAGATTCAAATATTCATACTTTGGAGTAGAATTTACCTCACCAATCATCTCAAGTGCTCTTTTTTCACTCATTTTTATGGTTAAATTAAGTGGTGATTCTGCATCTTTTCAGGTTTATGGGTAATGAGTTTATATATGTGTGTAAACTAGCTATTGTGAGTTTGTGCAGTTAGACAACATAAGGTTAATGTTGTTGTTTGTCATGGAATAAGGGTTTATGGTGAAAGGTGATAAGAATTAGTCTGAGTGGAAGCACTATGAGGTCCAAGTGAGGGATAGTTAATAGTAGGTTTACAAGAGTACTGGAAGGGACTGTGAACATAAGGGTTAGAAGAGGGATACTGTGTTTTTTTTATTTATTAGAGAGATATTTTGCTGAAGATAGAGAAGAGAGTTTCAAGAGACACGAGAAAGAGTAAGGCAAGATGGTTAAGTGGCATAGGAGGGAGTTTGAAAGAGGAGAGAGCGAAAGAGGCACACTGTGATGGACGCAACAACGACGATGACAACGATAATGTCAACAACGACAACAACAACAACTCTCAATCGATCAAAAAATGTTCTAGATCCTCCTGGGCGCAGGTTAGCAACACAAATTTCTGTTGTAAATTGTACTTGAAATGAGGAGTATTATTGTATATCTAGATTTTTATCGTGGAGTTGACTAAAATGCACAGTAGTGTCCAGGGAACAAGCTAACTATCAAAGTGATCAGCATAATTCTTCTTATACTGATAATCATAATTATCATAATCAAACTTATTCTCATAAATATGGAGGTGCTGAAAATTATCATGTCCCTAAATCAAGACATCATCAGTTTTTTTTTCCATTTATATTCTTGAGTTGTATGATTACATGATTATCTTATTTAATCTTGAATGAAATATAATCACTAAAATTACTTAGCTATGAAATAACGAAATTTATGTATTTTTATATAGCTTTTTAAAAGATGATTTGATGAATTGTGTAAATGAAATTTAGTAATTGACTAAGAGTAATCAACTCACATTCATACAAGTATCTTCTCTCTTTCTTCCTTTTAGGTTTTTTCGTTTACTCTTCTTCCTCTCATGTCGTTGATGTCGATTCTCATTGTTTATTTCGAGTTTTAGGGTTACAGTTTGATGAAGTGAGATTAATTGTCAAGGAGGATCGAATTGTTGTGGTTCTATTCTGCTGACGCTTCTCCTCTGCAGTTGGTAGACGTTGTGTTGTTACTTTTGATGCTCCTTCTATTGTCATCATGTTCTCTGTAATTCTTCTGTATTCAAAGCGAATTCAATCCGTCAAGGTCCTAGATAATTTGTTGTGGCGGGAGTTCTTTTTCGTGTAGAATTGGCATGGTTTGCCTTTATGTGACTTTTGTAGGCTAAACTGCTAGCGATTCTGCTCCCCGCTAACTTAGTGCCTAATTTTTTCTAGGTCATCCATGGTTTTATGGTTTTCACCGGGACATCAAAATCCCTCAGAATATGATAGTTTGATAGTTTACAGGCTCCTAAGAGCTTACATTTGCTCGTCTTCCTTACGGAAAACTGACTCGGGGGTAAGTCATCGCATTTAGTTTTCCTCCTTTATTTAGTGGAACTTCGGTATGAGTGAACTTTTGTGAAACAAAATTCCTCTAATTCAATATGTTGTTAATCGATTTCCACTATCTCTTGTTTATAGGCTCTTGCAAAGACATTAACAAGTGCCTCAACTAGCTTATGTAAAGGAGCGGTTTAAGATGCTATCTCCAAGCAAAAACGGTTACATGTCAATGTAAAATTTTAAGACAAATAAGTTTAACGTGTTATTATCATTTTATTCGCTTTTATTCTAAGGCCTTCCCATTCCTAACTCTACTGGAACTAATAGGTTGCATTGGGGATTGCTACGGGTGCTATGAAGGATTCTCGATCTATGGAATATGTCAATCTGGTTCGTGCTATTTCATTCATTCATTCATCTGTAACTTACATGTATTACGCTTTTATTCATATCTATTGCTTTTGCCTTGTAAGAACAAAATGACTTATACTTGTTTGGATAGCAATCATAGAGGGAAAGCTAGGGGAAGGAAGGAAAGGGAATGGAGAGGGATACTTGAGCTATAGATTACACTTTCTTACTACTTTACGAGTCTTTTTTAATGTTGCTTAGGGAACAATTACTTTTGGTGCTGGCTTCTTCTTTGTTGTAATAGGATGGCCAATAGTGGGAATGATATTGGAGTCATATGGATTCCTTGTACTCTTCAAAAAATCGACCATAATAATTCCAGCTATTGGCATTCCACTATTAGTAATCCCAACAATGCATGGTTTCTTTCTAAGCTTCCAAGTCAGCTACAACTTGATAAACTAGTAATTTCTTTTTATTTAATATAAATATACATAAATACCCATAGCCACTACCACTACGGCACTACCTACTCCACCCATATCGCTCCCAACGTCCAAGACATCTCCCTAATTATCCAAACTTACCGCCACCACCTCCATCCATCCAAGCGCACCTTCCGCCATCACCTCTGCCCACACAAGCGACCCATTTCCAAAGGCATTGTGTGTTACCTGTTTGTTTGTATTATGATCTACAATAAGATAAGAAGAATACTATACAGCAAATCAGCAATACTTCGCCTGTTAAGTATATATTGAACAAGGACCTTCATTAACTATAGCTTTCTGCTGTCTATTGTTATGATGGTGGAATAAAATGGCTTTATATATATATATATATATATATATATATATATATATATATATATATATATATATATATATATATATATATATATATATATATATATATATATACATACATATATATATATATACATACATATATATATATATAGATATATATTTTTTGAAATAAGTTACTCTTAATTAAAAATGGGTATGAATTTTTATTTTGGCAGAAGCTTCTTTGGAAGGGGAAGATAACTTGAATTCTATCACTTTCTGACTCTTTTGAATTTGAGCTGATTGGAGGTGATGGAGGAAGAGAAGAGCTTCATTGTGAGGTATGAAGGTATTGAATTTGTGCTAGGTTTGTCTTTGACTTTTATAGGTGGGAAAGAGATGATGGAAAGCAAGTTAGTGTGATCTTTCTTTTAGTGTGCATTTGAGTGATTATAACTTAAGAGTGCATTTGGAACTAACTAATCTTTCACATTATAGGTGTATTAGATATGTTCTCTACTTGAGTCTTCTTTGAATGACTTTGATCATGTAGTTTCTAAGATACAAATTTTCAGTTTTCTCTGAATGACCTTGATTATAGTCATATAGAAGACATCATTGGTTGTTAGCATTTTTGAACTTTAGCAGAGTGGATTTATGATGTAAACTGTAAGATATGTGGTGTATCATCCATCCATTTGTAAATAGGAGCTGTCATATTTAATGTGAAAGCTAGAAATGCTTGAAACTGCCATGTCAGATTAGATGCAGTACTTAGGTGTTGTGTATGTTCTCAGAGGGGTGCAAGTTCTTGTGTATTTATATACATACACTTGCATATTGAATGATTTGCTGCGTAGATGGGTGCTTTCTCTGATCATCATGGTATTTTCTGTTGCTCTCATTTTTTAAAAATGCCAGAGATTTATCCTTTTTTATTTTCTAACTTTTGGGTCTGACATTTTAATTAGAAAAAGTATCTTCTCTGTCTTTCAATAATTCTAATGTTACTATATAATATCAATCATAAATTTTGAGCATTGTAGTTTCTTTGTTGACTACTTGATTATTTAGGCTTCATCTCATGTAATTGTTGTGTCTTTTGTGAATCAGGTTTGCGACAGTTTTCTGAATCAGCTTCATTGCATGTAATTTTTGTGATCTTGTGAATCAGGTCAGTTTGATATGATGTTTGCTAACTTATATAATCCATTGTATTGAGACTAATCTTAAAAAACGAATGACCTTTTCTTGTTCATGTGCTTATGATGCAGCTCTTTTATCATTTTTCACCTATATCTTTCTACCGTGTTTGTAATGAAGCTTAGTAGTTATAAATTTCTTCACGACACAATTGAGATTGGAGTCACATCTTTATGTCTCTATGATAAACTAAATGATATATATTTTACTGTTATAAACCTTATTTTACTAAGTTTGTGAATTGTGATGATCCTTTATTGCAGAGGCACTTCGAGAGAATTAGAGAGAGATGGCATATGCCACTTGAGGTATGTGCAGTTGATTTGTTAGGGTTTGTTGATTTTATATTTTCATATTTGACTTAGTTTACCTCTTGAATCATATCATAAATGTGTAAACCTTATACATAATAGAGGTTGTATCTTGGAATCAAGAATCTACCTCAAAAAGCATTGTTTGCCATAAGCACACGCCTTTGTTTGAAGAAAGGACACTAGCAATAGTCTTAAGTTATTAGAGATGGCACTGTTAGGGTATGATACTATGATATGCCTTCTTTGTATGCACTCTATAGAAGAATTGCATTCATATCTACTCAACATGTAAATTATAAAGGCTATTAAGGACTCGGATATGGTCCCTTTACTTTCTTATGAATTCTCTTTAAGGGAATTGGGTAATATGGCTCCATGACGACAAGGCTTTGTTGATTTATGCTTATTACAAAATTGATATTGAATCTGATATTACCAACCACATAATATTTAGATCGTAAAGATTGGTCAATTAGCTCTTTTCTTTAATTAACTTGTATCATATTATCTTTAGTTTTCAAGAGATGCGTCTTTTTTACTTTTGGATTTGATACTGTTTCTTTTGTTGTGAATTTGAACATGATCTTTGTTGAATGAGATATTGTAGTATTCTTCATCACTACCGCAAGGGATGGTCTTTGTTGCGATAAATGCCGTGGCAATCTCGGTGGTGGTACTATCCAAGACTTGCACAGTTGCACCTAGATGGTAGAGGAGGGTCTTTGGTTGCAATCAAAAACAAATACAAGCAGCATAAGTTGAATTCCACCTGCCTGATTAGCTACCTTTTATGGTACAAATATCATATTTGAAATATGTTGGTGTCATATTGATTTGTGTGTTTTTACTTCTTTTTGATGTGTATAGGAGGCCCACTAGAGCTGCTCAAGGAAATGCTAAAGTATGTTTCCTTGCTATATATGGCATTGTTTGTGGATTTAATTGGGTTTTAAATAAATTTCCCTTTTTAATAATATAGTTGTATATATATTTGTTGAACTTTCGTTGCGTAGTTAAGAGTGCAATATGAATTGGGGATTATGATTGTCTTGCATGTATATGAAGCTTTACAAAGACTACAGGTTATTTGTGGGGTTATTTTGAAATTCACACTATAATTTTGTTGCTTCCTTTCATATTTTCTAGGTCCACTTATTTCATGAATCTTGTCCGACATTATTCATGGGAGCTCAGAAGAGCATCCATGCTGGTAAAAGTCAGCTTTTTTTCTCTCAATTTTATATTTATGTCATTCTATTATATTTATATGAATAATATTTAAATTGGGTAATCTCCATTTGATACTTATATTGGAGTATATTCTTGTTGTTCAGCCAAAATTGATGTCAATGTTGATTTGACTCACAAATTGCTTTTGCATCTTCTACTAAAACCCCTCTACCAAAGACCCGAGAAGAGGGAATAATAAAACCAGTGCGAAATTGGAAGGTAATATGAAGCAAGTAAAAGATATCAGTGAAGGTGCTTAAAAGTTAAAACACTAGCCTTGATCTGCAACTTGTGGTCCAAATCCATGCACTTCTTAATATTATTATTGATCATGAAAATATATAAAAAAAATAAAATAAAGGATCTATTGAGACTGCAATGACTCAGGATAAAACAAATTAAATATCTTATTCTTCTTAAGAAAGGAGCTGTGTGGATCTAAAACTTTCTTCTCAGACCATGGGTTCGGATATTGAAAGCGAAACGACCCTCGTTGGATTAGTTGTTTTCAAATTTTCCAATAAATTAATTTTGGAGTTTATAGTATTGGACTTTAATTAATATATTAAAATGGTTCTTTTATATATTTTCATTGTTTTAACACAAAAAATTCTAGAGATAATTGTGTTATTGGGTCATTTTATGTCCCATTTTTTGTTATAATTCATGCGTTTCTTTTACTTGCAAGATAGATATTCACACACATTTTAAGAAAGAGAAGAAAGAGTGTTCTAAAGGACATTTAGCCCCTTTAATTAACAAAACTAATTCACCGTCAAAGATTAAGTTAACTAATGACCTACTACCATCCACCTTCTTTCCTTCCTCCCTGTAACTACCACCACAAGCAGTCTAGATGAACCCCTGCCATCCCAGATGCACCTGACCCGACATCCATACCCATCAACACTGGCCCAACACATCCACCTCTTATCCTACCTATATTTGCCCACCGCCGTCGTGAGTCGCAACCACCTCTTCCCCTTCTCTTCATCATTTATCTCTTCCACCTCCTCTTCTTTTTCTCTTTATTATCTCTCCATCCAGCCACAATTGCAGCTACCGTATTTCAAAATTAAACACCATCCATATCTTCTAACACAGCCATTGTGAATTACTACGTGCAACCACCCCTTCCCCTCCTCTTCATCCTCTTTCTCTCTATGTTTTTCATTGGAGGAAAGCTTTTAAATGGTCGAATATAGCCATGAAAGTTTCAGATCTTGAATTTTCACGATCGAATTCACCATGAAAGCTTACCTATGACGGAATGCTTGAGCAACATGTTGATGGAACCACTGGAGAAAGATGCTGGGAAAAAAAGGGCGGGGAAGTTGCTGGAAAAGTGATGTCGGAGAGGCTGCAATGGTGGTGGTGGTGGTGGTGGTTGGTGTTGGAGTTATAAGGTTGGGGTTGAAGGGGGCCAGGACTCGGAGTGGGGGTTGGTAGAGGTTTTAAGGTGTGAGGAGAGAGAGGGACATAATTAGGGAGGGTGGGTTATGAGTCTTATGACTTGTTAATTGTCTAAATTAGTTAGTTAAGTAAGGTGACTTGTGGTATTTGACTATAAAAGTTTATTTTGCAACTGGTAGGAAGTATTGTGATATTTCCCTAAAAGAAATATGTTACAATTAAAAAAGAAAGTATATGAAAAAAATGTTAATAGTTAATTTGCACTTAAAAGAGTGAGATATTAACAGGTAGGGAGGGAAAGGAGAGGGCAAAGGAAGGGTAAGGTAAAGGGGGAGAATGATGGAGGGTTGAGCACGAGAAACAAGGATAGTAAGAGAGAAATAGATAATATTTCATTATAGAGGAATATTTTTGTCGGGTAGCTCTTTGATTAGATTATGGGCTGTATGGTTAAGCTTTTTTATTGATTACTTGAACTTTATTTTATTGCGGTTGTTTCTGCAGAAAGCGATTTCCAGCCATATATTTACCGAAAATAATCAAAGTCAAGTTTTCTTTTTTTGTGTGTTTCTATTAGATCTGATCTTCTGTTTTCTCTGAATTGTACCTAATTTTTGTCCATCACTCCATTGTTGGAAATCACATGAGTTAGGGTTGACAGAGGTGGCTTAGAGGATCCTGATGCAGCAACAGTAGCAAACTTGAAGACCTACGCCAGCAGATCCAAGGTTTCAGTTATTCCTAATTTGTTATGGCAACAAGTCATCCTCTCCTCGGTATTCAAGCTTTTCGCGAGAGGGAAACCTTGATACATGCCGACACACAATGGTAATTTTTCTTCACTCCTCAAATCTCCCATTCCTTCCATTTTATTTAGGTAAGGTGGTTATTTTGCATATGATTATTTAGCACAATTTCGTTATTAACCTCTCTCGCGAATTGATGTTTGTATAGACTATAGAGAACTTCAGTAGTCATGGTTCAGTTCCGCTAAGACCATTAATCAAATCTTTCTCTGTCTCTTTTCTCCCCTACTCTCTTTATTACAACTTAGTTAACAAGATATCTTCATCTCAAGAGGTTTGTGCTTTATTTCTCTTCAAATTTCAATCTTTTCTCTTAACACTTTCAAATGTGTGAAATTCTCCCATTATTATATCTGAAATTTCGTCAATTTTCTTTTATTCCCTTCTGTTATTTTTCCAAGTATGAACCAACTTAAATTTCTATTGATATTCTTGTATAATGCTCGATTATATGAATTATAGTGCGTTTTTATGGCTTATTAGGTTCTGGTTTAATGGTTTAGAGTCTAATTTGAATTGTTTTCTAATTTTTTGATTGTTTTTTAAATTAAATGAAGCAGATGATATGACAATGCTATTGTCGGAGGTGGCTTGGTCGGCATGGCTCTGGCATGTTCCTTGGGTTAGTCTGGATTACTATGTGGGGGGTGCTTGATATCACTTGCTCCTTTTTTTCTTGCCTCATCCCTCTTTTTCGTTTTTGATAATTTGCATCTTTTATGAAGTTCTAATCACCTGTGCTCTTATGAAAAAACATTAGTCATCTGATTATGGTAGTGTCTCTTCCCTACCGGAATGCCAGTTTAGGCTTTTAATATATCTTGTATGCCTTGCAGCGAGCTCTGCGATAACCAGAAATTTAAGTGTTGCAATCATAATTCTGCATTGAACTCTGGAGGTGGGATTAATAAAGAGGAGCCTCCTGATCCTAGAGCTAGCACAGTAACACCAGCTTTTATCTCCTTTCTTGGAAGTATGTTGTTGTTGTTTGCTTTAGTATATTTAGTGTATCAACTTTCAGAATTCATAAATTGATTTGATCTTGAGAAGGATACCCTTAACGAAAGCAGTCGGCTCATCCGATGGCAATATCGATCCGAGAAGAGAGAAGAAAATTTAAGGGTTTAGGTGTTGAGAAGCAGTGTGTTCGTGATGTAAGATTACTATCTTCCTAATTTTAAGAATTGTACTAATGTACTGCTGTAGTCGTTTTACTATTAGCATGACAGAGCTTATGCAATGATTTCTTTAGTGTTGCACGTTTGAATTCCAGGATTCAAGTTGTTTCCAATAGTTGCTATATTTTCTTTTGCTGCTCTTTTGTGGAGATGATTATTGAAATGTCCGTTAGAGTTTAAACTGACATTTATGAGTTCCCAATTGGAGCTTTACTTACGAAACCTGAACTGTATTTTCCTAGATTCGTATTTTTGCCTTTGCATACTTTCGTGTATTTTCCTGTATTCCAATTCGTATCAAGTCATTGCTCACTATGTTATTGGTTGCTCCATCTCTTTGTCTCTTTCTTCTTCAACTGAGCACAGGAAACTACCTTGTCTCTTTCTTCTTTTGATAGTTTAGCTCCACCTGAGCAAGTTTGGAGGAGGAGGTTAAACTGCCATGCTGACATTCTGAAAGAATTTATTCTCACATTTATGGAAGCAATTAAGATGGTACTTATTTATTTATTGGCTCTCTTTTTTTCTTCCCTTTTTCTTCCTCTTGCCCTAAGTGTATAACAATTCGCATGTCATACTGGTTCTTTTCTCTCTTATTTTTTTCTATTGCTCTGTGTCCTTATGTCATCTCCAGTGCAGGTTCGTCTCGGTATTCATTTGTGGCCGTATGTTAGGGAAGAGGCATTAAATGGAAGGGTAAATTTGGGATGACCTTCAATTGTCAGGTCTTGATTGAAATTTTGCCTTTTTAACTGTTTCTGGTTTTTTATGCAGAAAGCTCATATTGTCCCTTTTAATAGAGAAAGCGCCAAATCTTCAGCATCTCAAGGAGTACCGCTGGGAGGAACGGGGTAATAATATTGCTTTCTTCTTGAAAATTTGTGTCTCGTAATTGGCATTTGGACTTTAGGTTTATCTCATCTCAAGTAACACATTTTGCTCAACTGTGTTGCAGAAGTGGCAGCATATCTAGAGGTGTCAGGGGAGAGTTTAGGCAATGGCAAAATTTTCCTGGTCTATGTGAGGCTTCCCCTGTCATGGCCAATTAATTTTCAGTAAAGCTCTAACCTATAACATGCACTTTTGTTCATTTCTTCTTTCATGCGCTAATATTGGGGGCTGAAGGCAACATTCTGCATTGGCAATAGTTTTCTCTTGTACAGGGTGATCCTAAAAGTCGTTCAGTTCTTGCGTCTATAACGAAATAGTAATATTCTTCATTTCTCATCTCAGGAGAATGGGAACTAAAATTTATATTAATTTTGGTGGTTCATCAACCAAGCGTTAAGTGAATGGTATGATTTTCCCAAATCTTGAAGACAATTTTATGTTTCTGTTCTTGTTAAATCTTGTATAATATAATCTTTTTTACTTTGCTACATTGACTTCACTTTCTCAGGTTTCAATATGCATTTTTCTTTAGCTTACGACTCATATTTTTTGACTTCACTAAAATTCATATTTATTTTGGTGGTTCAGTTGATACACTTTTTTTTTTTAGCTTAAAACTCATATTTTTTGAGTTTCAAAGGGCTTTTTAGGAAGCAATCGACGTGAATCTAATGTTTTTTTCAACTGGGAGCCTTCTTTATATAATTTTCTATTGATGATTGTTGTTTTATGCTCTCTTTACTGCAGGCTACTATTTCAGGATTACCAAATAGTGGGGAGAAACTTCGGAAGCAAATCATAGAACTAAATTTTGAATTTGAAAATATGACCTCACCTGAGAGGACCAATCAGGTCATTGAATTGGATGAAATTACTGATGCATGACAGAGGTTGTTACTTGTATAGAACTTTTATGTAGGGAAAGTGCCCTCTTATTCTTTGCAGGTGCACTTTGATGTGGAATATAATTGTCTACCTTTTATGTATAGAACTTTTTATGTAGGGAAAATGCCCTCTTGTATAGAACAGAACTGTTGCAAAAAACGCTATTTTTTTTTTTTTTTGATAATCTTTTGGATATCTTTGACTCTCACTTTTGCTCTTCATGATGATTTTAACAGTTCTCTGTTCATGTTAGTCTTATATTAACATTCACTTGAATAGCATTAGTAAATGCGTTTTAGCAACAATCACAATTCTGAAATCTGACAAATTGCAAAACTAAAAAGAAGCCAATTATAATCTTGCTATTATGAGTAAAACAAGGACCAAGGGAAGGATATAACTAGAAGGAGAGAGGAGGCGAGAGTGAGAAGATGGAAGGACCAAGTAGATGGGGACTCTCTAATGTGAGAGGGTATGTAGGAGAGAAATTAGCCCGACTAAATATTCTCTTTCATATTAGTCTAGTTATATGGGCTCACTCGAAATCTTACTATTAATTTACGAGTTTAAAAAAGACAAAAGGAAGGAGAGTACTAGAAGGGAAAGGGATGAGAAAGCGAGAGGATGGAGTTGAAAATATCGTAAAAGACAAAATTCCTCTTGTTAAAGCTTTCAAGCGTAAGGAATAACACCACATCTTTTATCGAATGCATATCTTCTAAATGTGTAAGTTCAATTTGTTCATCCACAAGTTGAGAGTAAAAACCATATAATCAAAATGTTGCTTCTTTAAGTTCCAGCTAGCGTGTATTATTTTCATCAGTGTATGTTGATATTGGTTGGTGTGTGTTTGATTCATGGAGAGTAGGAGACCTATTTTATCCATCTTTATAGTAGCATATTTTCACTTTAGAGTGAATTATGGAACATATGATTTGAAACATCCCAAATTAGAACTTAGGAAAGTTTTAAGTGAAATGGAGGGAGTAAAAGTTAGTGTCATTAGATTTTAAAATACTTATTCTAAAATTGTTGGAAATTGGTCGCCTCATAGCATTGGGTGCCTACTTCTTTGTATTGTTGATCTTGTGATAAATATAAACATAGAAAGGTGCAACTTACTACATTTGGATTTGGATTAGAAAATACTAGAGGTTAGTGAAGAAGAATGAAGTCACGGAAGAGGAGATAAACTGAGAGAAAGAGGGGGGATTTGCCGAGAGTGAGCTTAAGGAGAGATTTTTTTTTTCAATTTTATAATGTGTTTCAGTTATATCATTAACGCTTTCTTGTTCCCCCTTGTTGATTAAGCAAGTCTTTATCAAATCAACTCAACCATAGTAAATGAGTGAGAGGGTCAGAAAGGGAGAGGGAAGCAAGTAGAAAAGAGTTTCTAAAATTTGCAAAATCGGAAAAGTTGAGTGAGAGGAGAAAGAAAAGAGAGCTTTAGGGAGAGCGAGAGAGAGAATGTAGTAAGAGATGATCTAAATTTACGAAATTGTATACGAGATTAAGAGGGGAACAGAGAGCAAGGGGAGAGGTGAGAGAGGTGGGGAAATAGAATAGGTTATTAGTCATTTCAGGCCTATAACATTAATAGAAATTTCGAGTAAGATTATTTTTAGTTGTAACATATAAATTTGTTGATTATTGTTGATGCTATGATAAATATAAACATAGAAGCGGCAACTTACTACATTTGGATTTGGATTAAAAAATAGTAGAGGTTAGAGATGAAGAATGAAGTAGGGAAGAGGAGATAGACTGACAAAAAGAGGGGAGAAGATTGAGATAGAGCTTAGAGAGAGAATTTTGTTCAATTTTATAATGTGTTTCAGTTATATCAATAACACTTTCTTATCCCCGTTGTTGATTAAGCAAGTCTTTATCAGATCAACTCAACCATAGTAAACAAGTGATAAGGTCAGCTTAGAGACAATTGCACCCTTTTATATTGGATGAGTCATATTTTACCATTTTGTTTTGCTTAATGATGGGTATGTTAGTATGGGAACACAATTAATCGAAGAAAGGAAGAGATACAAACATATGATGAAGAGGTATTGATGTTAAGAAATTTGGCTGAATTGGAAGAAATGACATTATTGATATAAGTTTTGAAAGAGAAAATAACTTAAACTTTATCAAATTGCATTGAGTTAGTTCAAAAAATCTATGATTAAGATAATTAGGCAATCGACTCTCTAATAAGATCTTACTACCTTGGGGGACGACACTTTGCTCCTCCGACTTGTGTGATGAATGATTACAGGAAGGAATGTTTAACCCACCCAATTTAGCTCCATCCATGCTCCTTGGGATTATTAATAGATTTTTGATGGTGGTTTATATTTATAAGTTGTATATGTGTAATATTATAATTATTAGTGACTTTTGTATGACAGTAGCCTTCGTGTGTTTTTAATCTAATTTCTCAATTTGTGTTAAACAAAATATGGAGTTGAGAAGTGATGCCATTATTATTATATACCATGTGAAATTATGATACGTATAAAACTCATAGACATAAAAATCATATATTGTATATCTTCCCAATATGATTATATGAGGTTTACATACTTAGAGAATAACAAGAAACATCTGTGTTTATCTAAGGGTATACATCTAAGTTCTATGTCGGTGTTTAGACCAAATTAACAAGCGTTCAATGAAGGCTTTAAAGCTGTCCAGGAAATGATGCGCACGTCCCATTTCTTGATCAAAGTAAGTCCGAAGATAACTCTTACCTGGAACAATGTCCCGCAAGGCTTCAAAGTTGTCGAAGGACTTTTGTGCATGTCTCATTTCCTAATTGAAGTAGGCTCGAAGATAACTCTTACCTAGAGCAATGTCATGCAATGTGTCCTCAAGAGAGTTGTACTTGAAGATTAGGTTCTAAGGCCATAAATCAGTATGCTACAAAACCTACAAATCAGTTTACATCCGCGCCTAGAAGTTAGGCTAATGTTGAGCCTAGCAATTAAACTACTTGACATTCCCTTTTGTTTAGTATTAGTTGTACAAATATTTTGTCTTTACTCTTTGTCAGTGTTCTTATGTGAGGAATTTTCAAGATTTTGGCGAAAATTTGTAATAGTTGCGAGGCTTTAGGTGGGATGTTGAACCTTTGCCTACTCTTAGCTAAATGTCTTTTCTTCTTTTGCTTTTTTTAACGTGTAATTCTACTATTTTGGTTAGTCAAGCTTCAAAATTTATCAAGATATTTCCGCCACAATATTACTCCGTCTGTCCCATAATATAAGTCCTGATTATGCTGAACATTTGCGGCGGAAAGAAAGAGAGGGGGACTGGGCGGCGCGTGCGAAGGGAGGGGAGAGGGGGGACTGGGTGGCGCGGCGCGAAGGGAGGGGGAGAGGGGGCTGGCGGCGCTTGCGAAAGGATAGGAGAGGGGTTGCGGGTGTGAGGAGGGTTGGGAGTGGGGTGGGGGGCTGCTGCTGTGGGGTTGTTGTGGGGGGGTGCAGGGCTTGGCGGGGGATTGGGGTAGCTGGCAGGGGGTGGGGAGACTTGCGGTGTGGTGGTAATGGTGGCTAGGTGGTGGTGTTATGGAGGAAGAAGTAGAGGATGGAGAAAAAAGAAAAATATCATATAAATCTGGACGATATACGTTAAATATGGACGACAAATAATATGGCAATTAAACCTTATATATAATATACAAAATCAAGCTTTATATTATATGAAATAATACATTATGATACTAAAAAAAGTATACATTGTAATACTAAAAAAATTATACATTGTGATACTAAAAAAAATACTTTATAAGTTCTTAAATCACAAATATATATACAGAAAATAAATTAAGAATTTTATATATATATATATATATATATATATATATATATATATATATATATATATATATATATATATATATATATATATATACAAAAAATGAGGAAGATATATTTATATTAACAAAAATAAACTACTGTTGATGTGGAGGCATTTGTGGTTGTTATTTATTCTTTACGGTAATATTTTTCGAAGAAAGCTATTGTAAAATTTTCAATAGGAATATCTGTTATGCAATTTACTTAGCTTATGTTCTTAACTACCAAGTTTAGATGCCTTCATTTTACCTTACTCGATTATGCTAATGTTTAACATTTAGTTCTTCGCATTTATTGTTACTCGATTATGCGAATTATAACATAAATAAAAGTATACTTGCAAGAAATAATTAAGTTTGTTCTCGCAAATACAAAATTTAAATTACATTATCAAGATTTGTACACCATTAGAGTAACGCTAATTAGATTTTGCCCCCTTAAGGGACCACACTTACCATCGAAGATGCTACGAAGCCTAGAAATTAAGCTACTACATCACCCACCCAAAAAAACCCTTTTGCTTATTGTTTTTTTTGTAAAGTCTAATGGTACATGTTAACCATATGGCCCTTATAGTTAATCACCACCTAATATGAACTAATCTCTTTTTTTCTAATACACATGAATGAGTTCTTATAACGAGTATATAACAATGACTCAAGGACATTCTAGAGGATGTGAGAACCCTCCACATGTTTTACAACCCAAAAAATAGCTTGCACTAACAAGGGTTATATGCATATATCTTTATCTTTATCTAATTACTTTTTCTTCCTACCTACCAAGTTCGCATGATTTGGTTTTGCTTAAATCAATAATGCTAATACTTGCATTTAATTATTCACCACCATTTTCGCTACCTTGGGGGACCGTGCGCGATAGCGCACGGGCCAACAACTAGTGATATAAAAGGTGTGGGAATTGCAGGATAAGGATGTAGAATTGATGAATGAAATAAGTATACAATAATATTACTTGTATCTTATTTGGTATATATAAAGAATAGACGAGAATATATTATCCCTATCCCACTCCTTATCCCTTCAAACAAACATCCCAACAATGTGTCATCATCTTCTCCATCCTATTTCTCTATCACTGGAAAGATGTTCTAACAACAATTTTTAAAGTTTTCCCTCATTAAAACTAATCTCTAATAATTTTTCAGGCGAAAGTAACGTAGCCACAAATTTGATCACTTGGGAGAATCCTCCACTCATTATAAACGTTTTTATCAATTAAAATGTGTCAAATCAATATAACATTTTACAACATGCAGTGACATCTCTCATTGGCTATCATTACTCGTCAAACTTCATGCTACTCTCTTTTTATTTTTATTTTTCTCCATATATTAATATACACTTCAAAATTCAAATAACAATCACAATAAAACCTTCGCATTGGAAATCAACCTATAAAGTATAGTTAAAAATTAGTAGTGATTTTATAACTAAAACATTTCAGATTCCATTCACATAATACCCAAATTACCTTCACATCACACATAACAAAATCATATACTTCCTCCGTTGTTTTCATAAACGCTACCAAATTCTTTGGCACGTAGCGCAACAAGGTACTTAACCTACTACTACTTTAATAGACTTTCCCTTTTTCCTTTTTCATGTTTGTTAATGCATATTTTGTATCATTAATATTTTTATTTACATATTAATAAAAATTATAAGATTTTGATTTCCGTAATCTACACAATGAAGACGAATCAAACAATATCCCACAATGAGATACTTCCTCCGTGTTTTAATAAGTGACACAGAGAGAAAGTGGGGGAATACCAAGGAGTCTAGAGAGAGAAAGTTGGGACCACTTATTTAACCAATCAAATTTGAGTATTGGATAAAGTAAGTAGGTAAAACAATTAAATGATGGCAATGATGTAATAAATAAGTATTCTTTACTACTTTGAGCTATGTGTCACTTAGGCTCTGTTTGGTTGGGTGTAAAACATTTTCAGTGTAAAATGATTTTCATGGAAAACAATTTACAATGGAAAACACAATTCCAAAATTAGTTTTCCGTTGTTTGGTTGAATGTAAGAAAAATGATGGAACGAAAGGAAAATGAAAGGGAAAGTAAGGAGGTAGTGGGAGGAGTGTACAAGAGAGATAAGGAAAAGGAAGGAAAACAGTTTTTCCTTCATTTTAAAGGGAAAATGGTTTTCCATCATTAGGAGAACAATTTTACTCCTAGGGAAAATAGTTTTACTCTTTTATAAACCAAACAATGTAAAATTAAAAATAAAGGAAAACAGTTTTCCAGGAAAATGTTTTACGCCTTACCAAACGGAGTCTTATTGTAATATTTCCCTGAAAGGAAAACGTGTCACTTATTAAAAAACGGATGAAGTATTAGTGACGAAATTAGAAACGGAAAGTCTATTAAGAGTCGAGGTATTTGATACTATCATACTACTATGAATATATATTTCCAATTTGTACAATCTACATTTCTATTCCTCCGTAATTTCCAGGAAATTACTACTTTACTACTATTATTAACAGTATGTAAAAAGTAAAAGCCCCCCAAAATTCACACACATGACAATGTGAGACCACCTTCAAACTTCTTTGATACGCCAAAAAAAATCTGACTACCACCATCTTTAGCAAAACAAGAGTAATAAATTCCCTGTAACAACCAAACAGACCCTAATTCTCTCTCCTCAAATCAATCCTTCCTCTCCCAAAAGATCAGCCCAATCCCAATCCCAAACCACCTCGTCCTCCTCCTCTTGACCCATAAAAACGGCGTCGTTTGGAACCCTGAAAAACCCGAAAGAATCAGCAGAAATGTGGACCCCACAAGTATCAACACTAGCCATAAGAGAGCAATGAGTGTCAGAAAAAGAGGAGCCACAAGTTTCTTCATTGCCATTAATGGTGACGTAAGAGGAAGAAGACTCAAAGGGAGGAAGTGGTAAATATGGGTAAGAAACGAACTTAATTTGAAACGGCGTAGTTTTGTTAGGCGGTGAAGCGAGGAGAGTAGAGATGAGTTCCTCAGCTGCTGCATCATCGTTGGCGGAGGTTTCCGGTGAGAGAAAGTGGTGGTGCGGCGGTGAAAGTGGTGGTGGTGGTTTGGGGATTTTGGAGGGAGTGAGGTGGTGGTGGAGTTGTTGTTGAGGTTGGCGTTTGTGGGTGTTGTTGTGGTGGTGATGGTGTTGTTCTGACATGGTTAGTAGTTGAGGAATGAGGAGAGAGAAAGTGGGGAAAATGACAATGAGTATGACCGAATGAAAGAGGGAGGGAAAATAGGGGGGAGTTGGGGGTTTTAGTAGAGGAATTGATTGGGGGAGAGAGAGAGAAAGAGAGATTTTGGTTGACGTGGTGCAGGGGAGTTGCCAGTTGCCACGTTTTTTTTTGGTTGGTTGTGGTGATGTGGCATGACCTTTTTTATGTTTTTTTTGTCACATTTTTGTTATTTTTTTATTATTATTTAAGAAAATTGATTTTTTATTGAAGGAAGAAAAATGTTGAGAATAGTCCGTGGTTCTAAAAAAGGAAAAAGTTTTTTTATTATAGCATTGATTAAGAAACACATAACAGAGAACACAAATCTCAGGGCTCACATCTGACCTTATTGGCAAAATGGTGAGCTTCCTAAACCATGTTTCTAGAAACCTTAACTACATTAACAAACTCTAAAGACTTAACTAAAGCATAAATGTCAGCCACAATATGTCGATACATTGGAGCACTGTTGGAAGATTGTTGCAGGGCATTAACTGCCATTAGAGAGTCCGTTAATAGCATCATACTATCAGTGAACTTGGATGCCTCCTGAATACCCTGCTTAATTACCTTCAACTCTGTTTGTGCTGGGTCTCCTGCATTGACACATGCTCCATTTCCATGAGTAGTTGAATGCCACCAAATCTACCACGAAATAGCAGCCCTTCATGTTCCTCTCCTTTTATGCCTCTTCCAGGCTCCATCAACTTTAACCATAGCTGGAACTGTGCGCAAATGACCCCGTGTCCATTGTGCAACATGGGTATGAGTATTGATAGCTACTCATGGATATGTTGAGGATGAGTATTTTGATGAGTATAGTCAGTCTATTTAAATAATTAAAAGCATATTTGTTGGAATATAAATCTTAGGAATCAATTTGATTTTTATTTTTCTCTAGTTTTTTTTATAAGTGTATGTTAAAATCATGGATAATTTTATAATGGCTAAAATTCCATGATAACTTGTCTAATTTAGACCATTTATTTTTAATCTAAAATCTAAACCATTCATTTAATTAACTTTTACAATTAAAGTAAAACTAACAGTTATACATTAATAAATTTACAATTAACAATTCACTTAGTTTCAGATTTTTTTTTGAATGTTTTAGAGGGTCAAAGAAATCAAAGGCCAAGATGAGTCACTGAAAATGAAGGGTTGAGATTAAGTAATTATAGTGGCTACAATATACTCAAAAAGCTTCCTAAAATCATATGTTGCCTCTTTTTTTTCTCCTCTTCATATTCATCTCCTTGTTAGTGACGTTTGAAAGCAACTTACGTGAGACATGTCTTACTTATTCTGGGTTAAACTGATAATAGTTAAATTGATAGATGTTAGGCTTAAAATGATACTTGTCTCAGTCATGTCTTAGACTGAGACGGTCTCACACAAAACCTTTCAACCTTCATTGACATGACCCTCTCTTTACTCTTTTTCTTTTCTGAATTTTAAAACTTTTACTCTAATCGTTTGTGACGATTTTTTTTTTTACACAGGCTACAACTAACACTAAAGAAACTAAGAAAATTAAGGGAAACATCTAAAACCATTAGCTAAATCATGAGCCATTTGAACTTGCATTCTCTCCACCTTACGCAACATACAAATAGGAAGAGTCGAGGTAAGAGCTAGAATATGTCGAACCATCCATCTGAGAGATAAATTAGATAACCCTTTTGCTTAAATTAGATGGATAACACCGGTGGAGTCAGTTAACAAATGAAAAGCAGTAAAACCCCTTCCAATAGCCCATTAGATACAATGAAGGACTGCATATAATTCTGCTTGTAATGCAGTTTTTGCAATAAAATGATAACCTCCAGAAGAACTTTGGTTATCAATTGCATTAACCACAAACCAGCCAGCTCCAGCTCTAAGAGTATTTTTATTCCAGGATCCATCAACTTAAATTTTCATAGGGGTTGTCATCGTAAACTGTTGACCAATATCTACCCACAAGAAACCTAGTGGAGCATCCTGCATTTGCTCTGGAGGATGAAGAAATCTAAGTTGTTTCTCCAGGAGCTCAACATACCTCATATGCTGAGCAAAAGCAGCCGCAATAGACACAGAGATTTGAATTGAAGAGAAACTATCTCCACGAAAGATAGTATTATTCCTAACAATCCAAATACCCCATAAATGAGCCACAAAGGAAGAAATTTTGTGACTATCATGACCCTCCTTACTGATAAACAGTCGGATGTATGAGAATATCCAATCTCTCATAGATAAAGAATTCTCTAAGTTTGAGTGGATAGCAAGGGTGCTACCTCTCCAAATTCCTTGGATAACAGGACATAGATGAAATAAATGTAGATCGTCTTCATCATCATTTTGGCAGGACGGACACATAAAATAGGAAACAATACCTCTTTTAGCTAGGTTGATGCGCAATGGGAGGATATTGTAACTCAGTTTCCACAAGAATAATTTCCACTTAGGCTGAATATTAAGATGCCAAATTATTTTAAACAACAAACTACTACCCTCAAGAGAAACAACTTCATAAATGAAGATAGAATTAAGAAACGCATACCCACTTTTAGTTGTGAAAGCTCCAGACTTATGGAAATTCCAAGCTAAGGTATCCGGTTTGTCCATATGAGAAAGTTCAAGACTTAGAATTGATTCTGAATCTTTAAAGCAGCACATTTGACGCACAAGTGGAATATTCCAATGAGGAATAGGCGAATTATCAATTAAACTACTAACCATTGTCGTTTGCACTTGCCGAAGAGAAACACTTGAAATTGCCGTAGGAATAGAATTATATAACCAAGGATGACCAAAAGCTTTAATGTTATAATCATTCCCCACTTTCCAGCTACAACCTTTAAGAAGAAGATTTTCAGCATGAGAAAGGCCAACACCCCAAGAGGAGGTTCTAGGGACACAACTACTTCTACCAGATAAAAGAGGGGAATGATTGATAGCATTATTATCCTTACTTAATAAATTTTGAGGCTTCACATAAAGCGACCAAGCTGTTTTCATTAAAAGGACTTTATTCACCATCGAAGCAGCTCGAATACCCAGACCACCCATTCCATTAGGTAAGTGAACAATAAATTTCTTGATCTAGTGGATACCTTTAGCATTATTCCCAACCCACCAAAACCTCGTGACCATGGCATCAATTGTAGAAGAGATAGAAACTGGTCGCATGAAATGACATGAGATATCATTGCCACTAAAATAGTGTTGATGAAAACTAGCTTTGTAGCTTGAGAAAGTTTGAGGGTATTCCATTAACAATCTTGGCAGAAATTTTGTCTAAAAGAAAGGAGAATTGATGCTTTTTTGAACCTTGAATATCAATGGGAGCACCTAAATGATGAGAGAATTGTGCAACCTCCTGATAATTGAAACAATACACTATGTCTTGACGAAGCTGAGTAGATATGTTTGGAGAAAATTTAATGGAAGATTTTTGCACAATTAATCACTTGTCCAGACATATTGCTGAACCTATGAATAACATGTCTTAAGTTCAAAGCAGCTTTCTTCGAAGCTTGGAAGAAAATCATCACATCACCGGCAAAAAACAGATGTGAAATAGTTGGGCTTCTTCTTGAAAGCTTAATACCTTTAAAGTAGTCTATATCTTGAGCTAATAACAACATTCTCGACAAGACATTCATTCCAATTATGAAATGATAAGGTGGTAATGGATCACCTTGTCTGAGACCTCAACCAGGAAGAAAGCCCCTTGAAAGATGACCATTGAATAGGACTTTATAAGACACAGTAGTAATACATTGCTGAATTAGCCTTATCTAAGTCGGAGGAAACCCATAAGCTTCTAGAACACAGAACAAAAAATTCCAGTTAAGTTTATCATAAGCCTTCGAGAGGTCCATTTTGAGAGCAACCAATGCCTTATAACCTTGCTTGCGAGTAGTGATATTATGACACAGGCTCATGACTAAGAAGGATATTATCAGTCATTTGGCGTCCAGATACAAAGGCATGTTGATAGTCAGTAATTAAAGTAGGGAGGAAACTTCTCAGTCTTTGAATAATACACTTGTAAATAGTATTGCATAAACCAATTGGCCTTAGTTGATTTGTGTTTTGAGGAGAAAACATTTTAGGAATCCTGACTAATATTGAATGATTCCATGATTTAAGTAATTGCCCCGTTCTAAAGAAATTCTGAATTCCATCTACAGTAGCTTTCCCCCCAGTGTCCCAATGAACCTTAAAAAATTCCGTTGTAATACCATCTGGACCTGGAGAAGCATTATTCTTCATTGCAAACATATGTTTTTTAATTTCTGAAGCACTAGGGATATAGAGCAACTGATGACACTGAACTAAGGAAAGAGTAGGTAAATCCATTTCATTGAGCATATTCATAATGTCATTAGTAGGAGCTTGATTTGGATCAGAAGAGTAGTATTGATTCGAGACATCTACAACCATTGTTAGTAAATTCCCTTGATCAGAAATCCAGTTACCCATGTTATCCTGAAGAGCATGAATTTGATTGAGTGAGGCTCTCACTTTAACCCTAGTATAACAAACTTTTGCGGTTGTATCGCGAGAGATAAGCCACATGTCTTTCATTCTTTGTTTCCAATATATAGGATAAAGCCATAGTAGCCTCTTCCATAAGCTCATTGGAAGAATTAATATAAGAAGTAACTTGTTGCATATTCGAAATAGAACCCGAATGAGCAAGAGTAGTAGTGATGAGTTTTCAATCAATACCATTGAACTTCTTGTGATTAATTAAGACACCAATTTTGTAGAGCATGGTGAACTTTTAAAGTTTAGTTTTGAGAATAAAACTTGCATTTCCAATCAACTCATTATTCCATATCTGTTAAATCATATAAGTGACATCTTTATATGATAAACACCAAGTCTCAAGTTGGTAAGGTCTTCTAGATGAAGTAGTGACTGAGTTGTTAGAGAACATAATAGTCGCATGGTCTGAGCAAGTGAGAGGCTGATTGATGATCAAACTATTTGGAAAGTGTAAGAGCCAAGAAGCTGACATACACGATCCAAACGTTCTAAAATAGTAAAGGGAGGAAATATTTTGTTTATCCAAGTAAACTGAGGGCCAGAATAAGGAATGTCCATAAGCAAAGTATCAATTTTGAAGTTATTAAACTCATTCCAACCTCTAATTTGTGGTGAGCCTCCTAGTTTATCCTCAAAGTTATCTAATTGATTGAAATCACAATTAACATATAAACATCTAAGGTGATTATAATCTGCTTAAGTTGGTCCCATACCCTTTGGCAGAATTGGTGACAAGGCTCTCCATAGACAAAGATAACTTACCATTCCGAACTAGCAACATCCGAAATCTTACAAACTATGAAGTTGCTATAAATATAAGTACAAGTGATAGAAAGGATAGTCCAGCTAGCCACTAATAAACCCCCTTTAGACCCTAAGGCATCTATGTCAGTCACAAAAGAGGGAGGGGGATTAAACCTACAAACTGTTAAAGCATCTAAGTAATTCATTTTTGTTTCACTAATAAATAAGAACATAGGATGGTTAGTAGAAATGAACCACTTAATATAAGAAATTTTAGGGGGATCATGCTCATTGATACCCCTACAGTTCCAAGAAACGAACTTCATTGATCCATGGTTGGCTGTGAAGGGCCAGCCAACTCACCAGGTGGAGATAGTGATAGAACCAGTGAACAATGAGCATCACATTCCATAACCATGGTTGATGAAATAGTTACATCAGATGAAACAGAACCAACTTCCTGAACCCTTGCTTTCTTGTTACTCTCAGCAGAACCTTCTTTTGAAGAAGCATGATGTTTACCAATACAACCTCTAAAGAAATCATCTTCAATTTCAACACCCAAGTCCCAGGCTAACTGAACATCAGTGATAGCTTTAGGCTGTAATTTGGCAATTCCATCCACCTTTGTCGATAAGTTAAAAGCTCCTTTAGTTTCCAAATTTTGCAAATGAACCCTACGTTTTTTCCGAAACCAGTCAATGTAAATAGCATTTGGGGGGGAGTTATCTGCAGATATTGACTTATGAAGCTGAATTCTTGGCAATCTCTTTTTCGGCCAATGAGAAGGTTGTTCAATACTCACAAATTAAGGCCTAGAAACTTCCTAAATTGGAGTATTTGGTGGATCATGCTCTATAGAGGGGTGTAAATTTTGTGTGTTTGACGGAGAATTTTGTCGAGACCAAGGTTGAGGTTTTGGAATTTCAATTTCAAGAGAAGGATGGACTCTAGCTTGATTATTATGATCTTGAAGAAAACGACGAAGTCTCGAGCTAGCTTGCCTAAGAATCGAAGTTCTAGGCGTTATAGCAGGCGCAGGGGTATTAAGCACCGATGTTGGAGAAGAAGGATAAGTTAAAAGTAAGTGATTTGAAACAATATCATTTAGGAGACCTGTGGGGTGAGAAAGTGAAATAAAACTATCTTCCGAATCTCTCGAGAGGGGGATGGATAGGATTATGATCTTTGTTGAGCCCAATTAGAAATTCCTTGTGATTCAAACAAAGTTGGACGAGGAACATTACCATGGTTTAAATGTTCTTAGGGTATTCGAAGACTCCCCAATCTCATATGTGGAATTAATAGCAAAAGCATTGATCGCTGGTTGATGAATCTGAGTGATATAAGTAGAATTTGCATCCTGTGCAATTGTATGCAAATCCATCGCTCTTGAAAGAGCTCCAATATCCACATTACTAGATGGATAAAACTAACCATGTGGGTCACCTTCCAACCCAAACATCACACCAGGACTCCTTAAGACCATGCCTTGAGAACCATTGTTAGGAGGTACATTACCCGTAGACTGAATAGAATTTCCTTAATTTGCATTAGACATCGCATGCATGTCATCTTCGTCCATATTTTCATCACCAGTTTCATAATCACTTGAGAAAGAGGAAGATAAATCTGGGATATTTGATTGTGGTGGATTTTCATATGGGCGAAAATGACGAGGAGACTCCGGGAAATCATCCGGTTCATCTCTTCGAAAGAGATTCAACTAAGAATTCCTATACCTAAAGTGATCCAAAGATCCTATGACCAAATTTGTGTAATACTGAGCATCAAGAGGACCATAAAGAACTTTTAGTCCACTTTTTTCAAATTCTGACAACCGATTATGGATCTTTCTATGAGTATTAGACTGAGATAAATTACATCTAATCGTGGAGTGACCAACACAACCACAAGTTTTACAAAACTTAAAAACCCCCTCATACCTAAAATAAATCCAAATTACCTGATCTCCATAGAGGGGAAGATAACAACTTGGTATGAGCGGCCTAGAGAGATCCATAAACACCAGCGCACGAGCTTCAGGCTGAGAGGGAAGAGAACCATCAAGAGACTTAACTTCATCAACATAACCCACATGGTAGAGAACTGAGTGAACCCATGACTGATTCAAGAAACCCAAAGGTAATCCAACCACTCTAACCCAAAGACGCGCCGAATCAAAGTTGAGATGTTGCGGAACAATGGTCCAGTGACCACGTCTAAAAGTGATTACCCTTCCATCGATAATCGCTGTGTGATACGAGATGAGACATCTACATCTCGATGATTATCACATTCAAAGATGTAGTAGGAGTCTGTCCTGTGAACATTAATATTCCCTCTTCGAACCCAATTATTATTAATCAGCCCTTGTACCAAGTGAGGATGTGGGGGGTTGGGTCCGAAAAATACTCCAATTACAGAAGTATTCCATCGAATGTTTGTAATTGGATTAAAGTCAGGTGTATTAAAGAGTACACCCATTCTGAAATTATGAGGGGGAGTTGGGGGTTGCATGTTCATAAAACCACAATAAATGAAAACGGATGAACAGAAGGAGGGAATGTAAGCTTTAAAATAAATGCTGAAGTGAAGAAGACTTACAGTCAACTAGGTTTAACAAAAGCTTGAATATATATACCAGAGATTCTGAAACTGAAGATGAAAAGTTGAGTGAGTTGAGTTTTCCAAGCGCATGCACGCCAAGTGTACTTCTGACAGTCTTTCAAAGAGACGGCTAGAGTAGGCGTTGAAGCAATTAAGCAAACGTTTGGGATTGGGCGGAAGAGATTGTGAATGTTGGAATCCGAACAAACCCTTGCATGCTACAGGAAAGAGAATAGAAGGAAGGAACAAAGGATTTGCATGCTACGGGAACAAGAAAGACTCACAGTTGAAGTGAGCAGAGCTCTAGAATACTAGAGAGAGAATTTTTGGAGACGATAATTGTTACGTGCTTGAATGTTGTAAAAACCCTATTTGTAACAAGATTGATGAAAGAAAGTAGGACGATATTCAAGACAAGTTATAATACAAAGCTTATGGCAGTTTATTGTCTTCAAACTTCATTGTTGTCTTGGTCTGTTGGATGCTTTAAATATTTCAATTTTATATGATATGGGAGGTTAATAGGACATTACTTTATGTGAACAATATACCTTTAATATCTTTATAATGATCAGACTTTTATGGAGGTTGTAGTGGTGTTTTTTGGAGCAAAAGGTTAGAAATATATGTAATAACATGTTCGTAAAGTTTCTCATTTCGAGGGTAAGAAAATTTCGTAGAGTTGTTAAATAGGTTGTGTGACGTGTCTATTACTCTATTTCGTATTCGTGTAATTTAGTAATCGTGTCAAGAAGTTTGACACTATCCCGATCCATTTAACTAATCGCGTCGAAACTCTTGATACTAACCGACCCTGCTTAATTGAACGGTTACCCGTATCGACCCATTTAACCTATTTATTGAAAACCCCTAAAAAGATTTAATAATAAAATGATTTTTTATGTCCAATAATTATTGATATCTATGTATTTAGATTATAATTTGCTAGTATATTAAGATTTAAATAATTCATTAATTCTTTGCCAATTGATATCCTAAATGGTACTAAAATGTTAAATTTTCCTATATGTTTAAGTTAAACGTGTACAGTAGTGTCAGTTTCGAATTGAAAATATCAACACTAACCCAACCCATTTATTAAACGGTAAAACACGTGTTAGCCCACTTATATAAATGTGTCGAAAAAGCTTGACACTGACCCATTTTTTCATATTCGGTTCTTGTCTTGTCATTTCAATTTTCATGTCAACATTTCACATCTCTACTTTTTCGTGCAAAACTGAAATATTTCGAGAGAAACTTGATAATAGTGATATATGGCAATGTCATGGCGGCAATGTGCGAGGCAACAGGCAAGTATGCTTGTGAAGCTGTTGTTATAACTAATATGCACCTAGTATTTGACACGTGGGAAAAAAAGTTTTTATATTTGAAAAAAAAACTTAATAAATACAAGAAAGCATAGGTAGGCCCGCGGCCCGCCTCAAGTTATTATTACAAAATGACTTGAAACGAACGTTCCCGCTCAACACCTCAAAGGGCCTAAGGCGGTTTTTAGAAAAGGCCCCTCTCAAATAATTGTCTTTTCCAAATTGGATCATTCCAAATTGACGGGTTAGTGTGAGCTTATTCATGCAGTTGTGCACTCTTCAAATAGGAATCCAAAAGATACTGGCTTGTCAGGCGGGCCATCAAGCTCAATTGCACCCCATTAGAGACGTGTGCCTCCAAGCCCAATCACAGAAAAGCGTGCTAGCAAGTGTCATAAAGCCCAAAGGCCCAACTCAATTTGTGGTTCTTATCAATGCTGCTGATATTTTGGATTTTTCAGCAGCTTCAAAGTTCACATAATTGGCTCCTTCTCGCAAAATTACTTCAATGAAACTGGACATGTATAAAAAGAAATCTGGATCAATGATTACATTCTACGCTTTTTGTTTCGGTATCAAGAATTTACACTCCATCCATATGGGTAAATTGACGAAAAAGACACTCCAGTTCTCCACTCGATATCTTTAGTGTCCGCGCTCTAATTTTGTTCTATGTACCAGATCAAACCAAGTTCCCGCCAACACTCAATGGGGGGGAAAAAAGGGACTAATATGCATATACATTCCCAAAGAAAACAAATTGAAGAGGTAAAGAAAATCCCAGCCTCTGCCTTTGACAACCAAGTAGCTCAAACCTTCATCCTCTACCAGTCTTCGAAATCTGCAATAAAGAGCACAATTCGAATGGAGGGCGATGAAACATGTAATTCAAAACCACATGAATATTATTAGAGAAGGGGACATCTATGCACATGAGGCATTTTAAGCTGGTTTTGGTTGACAAGTAACATAACCCCATGTAGTATTCCAGATATTGGTAGATGAACTACACAGTGGATCATCAAAAAGGCAATAAGGTTATTCAAGATTTGAGAACAGAAGACAACCAAGAACAAGGTTTTTGGATGCACAAAAGTAAGGTGACTCCTGATACAAAAGAGAGGAGCACAAAAAAATCGAGCAAGAGCCTTAAAAAAAAACACGTATAAAAACACATCTGCAACATTAATGGCAGATACATCAAGATATGTAATAGTCTCCAAAAAATTATAAACCATCTCTTTGACCATCACCAAAGTGCTAATTGTCTATTTGTCACCATTGATACACAAGATGATACGTTCAGCAAGATGATGAAGTTTGCAAGTTTTATCTTCAGAAAGAACAGCTCCTGTTATAAGCTTTCCCCAAGCTTTTCGGACATATTTCTAAGTTAAAAACCCGAAATCATCACAAAGGTTAACAAATAGAAACTGCAATGAAGCGAAGCAGATAAAAGAGATATTCAAGCAGAGCCTCTTACCAAAAAGCTCCAATCCTTCCTAATTGACGAAAGTTTTTCATTTGGTGCATACAACCTTCCCCAATATTTGCTTTGCCTCAAATTGGAGAAGTATCATAGTCGAAAGCAGTGAGCAACTGCAGACCATAAACACAAGCTTGTATGGACCTGCATGACCACACCAGACAAGAAGAATTTGGGTTATACGTGTAAAGGTAATCACTAAAAATTCTGGTTTCAAGACTTCAAGGGATAATAAGTCATTTACTGAACAATTATCGAAGTGTTTTCTTCTTAGAGTGGTTAATTCACGATGACATTTTACTTGCTCAGAATTTGGTGTGAGAGTATGAAAGTAAGGGAAATTAGAAAGGGTGTGGGTACGGGGACGGAAAACGGCAAGATTTCAACATTTTATTCAAGGGATAATAAGTCATTTACTGAACAATTATCGAAGTGTTTTCTTCTTAGAGTGGTTAATTCACGATGACATTTTACTTGCTCAGAATTTGGTGTGAGAGTATGAAAGTAAGGGAAATTAGAAAGGGTGTGGGTACGGGGACGGAAAACGGCAAGATTTCAACATTTTAGGACAGGGTACGCGTATCCGTACAAGAAACATATCGTATCAGGTATGGGTACGGGTATCGGTACGTGACCTGGAAGAAATACCCGTGCTAGCCGCCTAGGACTCTATCTTGTGGAGGTCTGTCGAGAAGGTTTTAACAGCCTATGGTTTCCCTCTTGATTTTGCTCGTCTCATTATAAAATGGGTGGCTACTGTTAGCTATTATCGGAAACTAATACAAAATAATGGGGTCTTTTTCCTGGGAAGAAAAGGCTTAGGCAAGATTTTGAGTAGGGGATCACATGATTTCTATTTTCATGAAGATCTAAAAGGCTAAAATTGATTCAGTTGAGTTTTGTTGATGGCATGTTTTATTTGCAAGGGGTGATGTGCAAGCCATGAATGTTGTTCTAAGTGTTTGTATGCAGTCCTGCATTACGTCTGGTTTACCAGAAACCCTGTTGGAATTATGTAAATAAAATAGAAACAGAAACTGACAGACTTCAGTCCGTCACATACTCACATGTCAGTTTCTGCCAGCGGCACTGGCCACATGGCTACATCAGCCATCAGGTCACAACACACTTCACGCGGTCAGGCCTGCCTGCAGCCCTGCACCCAGCGTCCCAGCCACTACCCACTGCCTGTCTGCACAACGAGGTTACGTCCTACATTGCTGCGAGGCCGAGGCACCAACCATGAGCCACCCACCACCAGGCACTAAAGCCTAGTTTGGTTATTGGTCATAAATGGTGGTAATGGTAATGCATTGTAGTATAACTTTGAAAAAAAAAAAAAATCTCATGTCATTACCCATGGTAATGCTATCTCATCCCTAAGCATCCATTTTCTTCCAAAAATTTCATTACCATCCATTACCACTTACGGCCAGTTTAGTAAGAGGTCATAAATGGTGGGAATGGTAATGCATTATAGTTTAAATTTGTACTAAAAATCCAATGTCATTACCTATGGTAATGCTACTTCATCCCATGTTATCCATTGTCTTCCTAAAATCTCATTACTATCCATTACCACTTAGGAAGGTGGTAGTGGGTGGTAATGGAAATTTATAAAGGGAAACCCATGTTTTGTGATAAAGTTTCATTCCCATGGTCATTGACATGAGAACTTCTTTACAAATTTACAAACTAAATTTCATTACCATTACCACTATTTATGACCACTAACCAGACGGGCCGTTAGGAATGTGGTTTTGCGTGGTAATGGAAATTTATAAAGGAAGACTCATGTTTTGTGATGAAATTTATTACCATGGGTATTGATATTAGAATTACTTTACAAATTTACACTAAATTATACTCCCTCCGGTTTTTATTAGTTTACCCCTTTTGACTTTTGACACTATTCACATATATGACTTTGACTATCTCTTGTGATTTGTACTTAAGGAAAAATATAGTCATGTGAGATCTTGTTAGATTCATCTCAATGTGTAGTATCCAAATATCAACTTTTTGTAATTTTTGCTTATTGATAATTAGAGATATTAAGGTTCAAATTAGTGTATCGGCAAATGTGCCCCATAGAAAGGGGTAAACTAATAAAGACCGGAGGGAGTATTACCATTACCATAATTTATGACCATTAACCAAATGGGCGGTAAGTCACTTTGTAGGAGGGAGGGGGAGGGAGAGAGAGAGAGAATCTAAGGATGGTGAGAGAAAGGGAAACAAGAGGTTGCTTAGGGCTTCACTACTTTAGTTGTATTGGAATTTTCTTTAGTTGCGTCTCATTTCAACGAGGAGTACCTAGGAGCACTAGGATCCCTATCACCTCAATTTGCCTGGAGCTTTTTCATACATTGGTCAGTGTTCCAATTCTCCAACCCGCATCTCCTTCACTAAAATAGTAAAGAACTCAAACTTATTTTGTTTGTATAAGGGGTAGCACGTGCTACCCCTTGCAACAACATGGCCCAGCCACTGTATGTGGAGCAGGTTTTCATGAATACTTCCTCTAATTTTTATTAGTTGCAATGATTTGACTTTTACACTATTCACATACTAACTTCGACTGGGAAGATTTGGCTCATGTATCAAACAAATTTTTATATAAAAAATGTTGTTGGACTAACTCAATCTATATTTAGAAAATATAAAATTTTCAATGATTTTCACTGATATTTGACTACAGATATTTATGGTCAAAGTTGTGCATTGGAAAGTGTGAAAGACAAAGCGCTGCAAGTAACAAAAACTAGAGGAATGCAATGAACTGATATTTCGAGGGGAAGGTTTAGGTCTTATCCTTTAGCTTGAGGAATACGTTGGAAAGGTATTGAGAAAAGAGATTCTATTAATATACAAAATATTAGGGCCAGAGAGATTATGTTGAAAATTAGTGAGAGTTTTGTTGAGATTTTAAGAGTTCATTGGGACTTAGGAGAGAATCAAGCCTCTCGAAAGCTTAAATCTCATTTACAAATCCTGTAAATTCAGTTTATTAATCAAATCATCTTCTTCTTCCCTGATTTTTGTCATTACTGTTGATTAACCGATGCCACTTCATAGCAAGGAAGTATCATATCAAGCTTATGTGAGATAGTATGATTAGTGGTTGCAGGAATTTGAAGATGCTCAGTACTGTCATGATTTAGATTATTTTCGCTTTGTGATGGTGGTTTCACAATTTCTATGTCCCTGATGATATTAAATTTTAAAAATAAACAAATAAGAGTTATCTACCATACTCTGGAGAAAGGAAGATAAGAAGTTCTTTACCATTTCCCAGGAAAGGAAGATCATATAATCAAAACAAGAATGAAGGCCACCAAGAGCCTTGACTTGAAGCATCAGAGCTTAGTATGACATGAAAGAGCAGATTGACTAAGCCTTACACAATCAGGTAGCACCACTGTACACCTACACGACATGCATACATAGACATAAATACATACACAAGGGCATGCGGAAACAAACACATACACCCATAAGCATATGTGTGCAGTTGAATTGTCTGTCTATATTATCTTTCCTCCTACTAAAACAAGATCAAAGAAGCACGTTACATGTAGAGGTTACATGCAGAGCAACGAGATCAAGATATAATTCTTGACAGCAGAATGCAACTCACAATATGATAGCTTTCATGTGAAAATTTAAAAAAGTAGAAAACTTTTTTAGGTAAGGAAGAGACACAAAGAAAAAGCTAAAAGTAATAGCATCTAATAAGAGGCTTCTGCAGTCAACAATCAACATATCAAACACATGAGCCACGAAGCTTCATGCTCTAAATCCACCATGAAACAGAAACTTAAAACTTGTATTGTATACCAGCTTCACACAAATAAGGCCAACCGATTACTTACCAGGGTTTCATCTCTGCTATTAAAATCACTACTAGGTACAGTTCAAGAGGTATCCCATAATCTTTAACACTATTCCTAACCTAACTAAGGGTTTGTCCTATTCAACTTATATTGAAGTTTGTGAACTTCTCTAAATTTATCTGAACTTTTTGAACACCGTTGAATTTTCCTTAATTTTTCTGAAAATAAGTTGAATAGAGCAGAACCTAAGCCATTCATTGGTCCGACTATTTATGGGAGCCAAATACCAAGTAGCATAAACTTCAAAGTTAGGAAGACAGGAAGGAAAGGAAACAATAGCAGCACTAGTCAAAGATATATAAGCAACATATTGGGCTCCTCACCTGATCACCAACATTGAATCAATGATATCCAGTCTCCCAAGTTCAGACAACACATTCTCCATTGCTGTCCAGTTGGTGATAGCATACTAGATCAGTATGACATCAATACCTATTATTAACGAAGTCAATATTAGCACAAGGAGAGTAGTTCTAACACATGCCGCAGGCCCACACACTTATTTATCACTCAACCAAGATGCACGACAGAGCTAACATGCATATGATCTGTTGCTTTCTGACCTTCTGCAACAATCAGATTGCTCTATGCCACAATCATTTCAACAATTTACAAATAGGCACAAGAGGTAGCATGACTTTGACTAACCTTTGATCTATGGTCACAGAGCTAACCCGTTGACTTAAGTTTCTGCAATTGAACTTCTTAGCCTGCTCAATGACTGATCTGTACTTTCTTAACTTTCAATATACCATGTTCCAACACTGACATGGTTACCTGATCAGGCTGTAATCCCTGTGAAGTCATTGCATCAACAAGGGTCACAGCTCTGTCCACATCATGTACTCTACAACACCCAGAAAGGAGAGCTGTGTATGTCACAGTGTCGGGCTGCAGACCATAATCCATCATTTCATGGAACAGCTTCATGGCATCCTCGAAATCATTCAACTTGCAGTTTTTGTCGATCAACACAGTATAACATACAACATCAGGCTTCAGCTGCATTTCTGACATCTCGCTCCTAATTCTTGACTCAATTTTTGCAACTTCCTTTTCTAGAGAAATTTTTCGATGAGGATGGGTCTTCTTTAAACTTGATTTGAAACAACCATCGAGCAAAACTGTGAAAGTGATCACGTCAGGCATAATACCTCTGCCCTTCATATCGTTTAAAAGCTCAATGGCCTTCAACATACAATTAGACTTGCAGTACCCATTTATCATTATTGTGTACATTATAGCATCAGGAATCAAGCCCTTTTTTATCCATTTGTCAAACACCCACCGAGCCTTCTCCAAATCTCCGGAATTGCACAAAGCTGCCATAAGCTTTGAGTGCATTATAATGCAAGGATCATCTTCTGAGCCCAGAAATTTTTCAACCAACACAAATGCACTCTCAACTTCACCATCCATGCATAGGCTACTTAGCAACTTCATGCACGTCTTCTTCTTTAGGAAGATTCCTTGCTTGTACAAGTGGGAGAAAAGACCAAAAGCCTCCCGTGTGCGTCCTGCCTCACAATACCCATGAATCATGGCGAAGTAATTATCTGGGTACTTCTCCTCCAAACTATTCAAGAACATTTCAGCTTCTCTTACCTTCCCTCCTATACAGAGGCCTTTAATGATTTTATTCTGAGTAACAATGTCAGGTGTCAAACCTTGGGCCTTCATGTAGTCAAGAAAGCGCAAAGCCTCTTCTGCACAGCCATTTCTAGCAAAACCACCTACAAGTATATTGCAAGCAGTAAGATCAGGCTCAATACCCTTGGCTTTCATTTCTTCAAAAGCATTGCAGGCATCGAAAACTTTTCCCTCAAGACAGTATCCATTGATCAGAGTTGTGTAGTGAATCAGATCCGGGACCATGTTTATGTGCCGCATCTCTTCAAGCAACTCCAAAGCTTCTTCCACTCTGCCCGACTTGCACAAAGCATTCACTGCAATGTTATAACAAATTTCGTCGAGAAAAACCCTCACGTCTTTATATGCTTTGAATTGACTGAGAACCTCTGTAAAGGATCCCATCGAACACAGACATTGAAGAATGGAACTCACTATAACACAATTTATTTTCACACCTTTCGACAGCATTTCACTTTGAAGGGATAATGCTCTCCGAACATTTCCTTTCCTACAATATGCATGAATTAAAGCACCAAAGAAATAGGCACCTGGTATCAGCCCTTGGTTCTCAATATCAAGCAAAACAGTCTCAGCTTCACTCAATTTATTCTCATTGCAGAAGCCATGAACCACCATGTCATAAGCAATGTTATCAAAAGGAACAGCAGAACACCTCCAAGCTTTAAGTACTTCATATGCCACACCTGATTTTTGAAGTGAACAAAGTCCTCCAATTAATGTGCCATAAGAAAATTCATTAGGGTTTACGCCAGCATCCTCCATCTCCTTAAAGACATTAACTGCTTCCTCTAAATGACCCTTTTTACAAAATGCCTTAATCATAAGATTATAAGAAAAAACATCAGGGTTCAAACCCATCCTCTTTAATTGTTGGTATATAGCCTCAGCCATGTCCAGCTTTCCCTGCTCAATCAAGCGGTTTATTAAATAATTGCACGTATATATACAAGGCACCAAACCCCGCCTTCGTGTTTGAAACAAAACATCAATAGACTCATCAAACATACCCAAACTAACATAAGCCTTCACAAAAGCATCAATCACTGTAACCAGTGAACTGGTCACTTCAACCTCAAGATTCTCCAAAAGAACTTCAAACAAATCCGAAATGTCAAAACCCAATTCTTCCTCATTTGATTTAATGACTTCCAACAATAAGTCTTGCAACAATCTAGAGGAACCCCAACTGCACAATATTCTAATAATTGACACATAGGTTTCGACATTGTGTCCAAATCCGCGTTTCTTAACATCATAAAAGAACGAAATTGCCTGTTTAGGCTCGCTTTTCAATCTCTTTAGAATTTCAATGACCCTGTTAGTATCAAATTGATGCAAATGATCCTCTGTATCACTACCAATACTATTCGGAGCCGAAATTGTTAGTTCATCAGAACTAGAATCAGTGAACGAATAACTCAATTGGGCAGCTGCAAAAGCAGATTTTCGACGAATACTCGGAAATTTTCTGCTCAAATTCTTACCAGAAACTGACCTTATGGCTGAAACCCACATGGAATATGATGCAAAAAGACCTTATTGGAAGCCACATAAAATCAAAGATATCATCTTCAACACCTGAAACATTTATAACCAATATGGAAAAGCAAAGCAAATGTGAAACTAGTGCACCAAAATCATGATGATGAAAAATCCAAAACTTGAGAAAATCAAAGAAAAGTTATATATATAACAGATGAGTTGAAATGGGGGAGAAAGATAAAATAAAACCTTGTCGAAGATGAAATGAGAGGAGTGAAAGAGATTCGGATATGGCGGCCGTTTGGGGTTTAAGACTTAAGAGGCGAGAGAGAAATCAGTGAAGGTCTGAATGATGGACCGGTGGCGGTTTAGGGAAGAAGAGAAAGAGGGGTTTAGTACTTTAGTTGGGGTTTTAAGAAAACTCACAAGTGGCTAAATGTTGGGGAAAAACTTTGAAAAGTTTTTGTACCTTATTTGATACTCCGTTTCTAAATACATTAAAGTATTAAACATTTGCATAATGACCCATTATTCATTTACTAACTACTCCCTTCATCCCATAATAATATAAGTCATGATTCCATTTTTACACGGGAATTAAGGTGTATGGAATATTATTTAATTAGGATAAATAGATTCACTTGTATTGGGAAGCACATACCTTTTTAAATTATTATTTTTAAAAGAAAAACAAAAACTAGTAGATGTATTGCAATTTTGGGTGGATTATATCATTGAGAAGCTAAACAGTTGCAAGCTTTATTGAAGGCAAAAAACGCTGTGCACAAGGCTAATGTAGGAGAAATCCATTCGTAACAAAACCCACCAATCAAATCACTTTATTAAATGTATTCAACCAATAAAATCACTAGAATTAGCCTTCGGTGAGTGAGTAGAATCAAGAGTTAATAAAATCAGTAGAAGTAATAGTTGGTGAGTGAGTAAATGAGGAGTTAATGAATTGGTCTTCGGTGGTGAATGGGGGATTAGGGGTAAAAGATCCCATTTTGTCATTAATAATGGGTGCATTGGGAGAAGAAATAATGAGGATATTTGGGGAATAAAATTATTTTCATGAGGGTATTTTGGGTATAATTTATGATTGAAAATAGAAATATGACTTATATTTTGGGACACCATATAAGGAAAGGGGACTTATATTATGGGACGAAGTGAGTAGTATTTTGACCCGAGCGATGCTCCGGGTCAGTTACAGTTATCAAATATATTATTATTCATAATTGATTTAATTTGCTTTACATAATTTTATGTCTAGTGCGAAATTGAAAAATGAACGTCATGACATGATAAGTTGTTTGTAAAAACTCTAAGGGGAATTGAGGATAAAAATAACAATGTTAATGGAATTAAGGTAAGGAATTCAGGTATACCTTAATAAAAGTGTTAGAGATTAAAAAGCTTGTTTATGTCTTTATAGTTACATATAATTATAAGACTTTATCATATAATAATTTGAAACATTAACATTGAAATTGTAGTGGATTGATGGTTAAACTCTCACATTTCATTTCAAAGGTCATGTGTTCAATTCCTAGTAACTACACATTGTTAATAATTTTAAATGAGATCATAAACATGTGTATTAGAAGTGTGAGAAGAGTGTCACATGGCACCGTTCCTTTAATAGGAACGCTTTTTAATATATTTGTATAGATTTTGTCTTAGACTATTCTCTCAAGTCTCATGAATGGATAAGAAGAGATACACGTATGTAGGGGTGTTCACCGGTCCAGGACCGGACCGGACCGGACCGGGACCGGGTGGACCGGAATCTGGAAACAAATTGGACCTGGACCGGACCGGAAAAATTCCGGTCCGGTCCGGTCTGGACCTGAATTTTTCCGGTCCGGTCCGGTCTTGGACCTGCTGGACCGAAATCTTTATTTTTTTTAAAAAAAATATTTTTTATTTGATTTAAAAATATTTATAAATTAGATATATTAAAATTTTAATAATATTAATAACAATATTTCTTAAGTTTATAAATAGTAGTTCTAAATTTCTAACTTTTTACTACCTTTTAAACTTTTTTAACATATAAACTTTTTTTTTTTACTAAAAATCAAAAATTCCGGTCCACCGGTCCGGACCGGAATTTTCCGGGTTTGGACCGGACCGGACCGGAAACCCGGAATCGGGGATTTCTTCGGACCGAGGACCGGACCGGAATCTTCGGTCCGGTCCGGTCCGGTCCAAATTCCGGTCCGGTCCAGATTCCGGTCCGACCCAGGTCTGTGAACAGCCCTACACGTATGTGAATGTCAATATGGTCTAATAAAGTGATGCATTGGATAGCTTGTAGGCAGGAAATATTGTATGTATTTAGAAATGGAGGAAGTATTTTTTTTCCGAAAAAATTATCACCATAAATTTCAAGTTTGGCATATCCTTTTATATTAATTTCAAGTTTGATTTATTCATGAATAATTTCAGGGTTTGGTAATAAGTCACCATGTACTAATGTGGGTAAAAATATCAACAAACTTAGAATTATTCATAAAGAAATGAAACTTGGTATTAACATGAGAAGACATCCCAAACTTGGAATTTGGTGACAATGTTTCGTTCTTTGTTTTTATCAGTTACAACATTTTGACTTCAATATAACTAGTGCGGAAATTATTACTAGTATCTTTAATTATTAAACGATCAAAAATTATAAAATTTCATTTCATTTTTTCTGAGGGAAAAGAATTTCATATTTTATAATATTTTAGTTGAGAGTAATCTGATAGTAGTTTACAACTTTATATGATACTTTATTTGTTCCAAAATATATGCAAGAGTTTTACTAGTACATTTCGCAATGTACTACTTTAACTATTTTATCTCTAAATTTCATTAATAAGATTATGAAAAGTTGATAGGTTAGAAACGTAAATTGAGATAAATTTAAAACATCATATATGCTAACAATTTTTTCTACATATTAGTAAAAGAAAAAATTGTCAAACTGTTGGATTTGCTTTGAGACAAAAGATGTAAATATAAAAAAAAAAATATGTTAACAATTAACGTTTGAATAGTGAAAAAGTCAAAATGTGCAGCTAATACGCCAAGGAAAAAGTACAAAAGGTAGAAAAAGTGATTGTAAAAGTAATTACAAAAAGATGATGGGTCAATGTCATATAAGGAAAAAGGTTAAACTTGCAATTTGAATTTTTATTTTTTTAAAAAACACAACCCCATGGCACACTATCTCGATATCATAGTCATTGATATGGATTTTTCCTTAAAAAAAGGAATATTTTGTTACAATAAAAGCACCGACCAGTTTGCAGTATAAGAAAGTTCCGTTGAATTTTTGAAAAAAAAAAAAAAGAATGATGGAATATTGGATTGGGGAAGAAACAGAAGAACTCTAATAGATTGTTAGTTTGGGGGTAAGGGTCTAAGGGGGTTGGAAGAGAGATGAGAGGTGGGAAGAATAGTTAAGGGAATGGGGATACGGGAAAATCCTCTTCCTATCCCGCTGAAAGAGTACATAGGGGTGTGGGTGGAAGGAGAAAAATGAGTACAAATGCATGAAAATATGAAAAATAAACTCGTGCATCGCATGGGTCTCAAAACCAGTGGATATGAATAATTAGATATTAATCATGAAATTTGAAATCAATTAAATTATACAATCGAGTACAACTATAAGAAAAATAGCCTATACTTTCGCCTATAATCCAATGTCTACTAGATTGTCGGTTTTTGTAGGCATGTGATTGTCATGTTTTAGCCCACACAATATTTTGTGATGCTTTGGTTCAAAAAGAGTCGTCAATTAATTTTCTGGAAAATTAGTAAAACCAAAAATAAGATATTTGAGTTCGGGAGAATTTTCTTACTTATTCAATGAAATATGCAAATACATGCACATAGTTCGATTAATTGCATTAAAAGACAAATATGTCAAAGGTTGATTTTTTAACACATAAGATCTAATTTTGGTGATCACTTAATTAAATCACAAGATTAATAGGTACGTAGATCGGTTGTCCAATTTATCTTATTATGCATGATTTAGCTTTTACCGGTCTGATTTAGCAAACAATAATATATTGGTGATCAGGCAATTGCAATTAAAAAGGCATAAAAAAATTCAAAGCCTATGAATATTCATGAAAATGATAGAAGGAAGAGAAGAAAGATTATACAAAATATTTCCAGATTTATGTTTTTATGAATATAAAGATCTACATCATAAAAAGTAGATTGTTAGTATAATAAGAAAGTCACGGATAAAAAAAGAAATGTGCGCTCCGTGCAGGCTCGGTGCGCTTATCGCAAAAGCGTCGCGCCTAGCGCATCGTCCTTGCATGCATCATAGTTCTGCTGTTTTTGTTGAAGTTTAGTTTTTATCTTAAATAATCGATTTGACTTATCTTTTATCAAAAATTATCAAGAATAACGAATATGAATCATAAAATTTGATTTTATGAAAATAATAAAATAAAAAGTTTATTTAAAATTAATTAATTATCAAGAATAATAATTGAGCTTGAAATCGGGTTTTCTTTGAAATGGGCTTGAAAACATATTTTGGACTCAAAAAGTGTTCTGGATAATACTTTTCATTGCTCCTCTTCAGTACGGACCAAGTAGGATAACCGTATATTTCATCATTGGGTGTTAAAAAAGGAGACAGATTTATGTGCATAAAATTATATATAATTTTTAAGAACTATAATGTCTTCTTTCTAAGGGTAAGTTCTCTTAACTTGTATTCTCCCGAGTCTTGAACTTGTCTGAACTGAACTTACTTGAACTTAACTGAAGTTAACCGAACTTATCAGAACCAATATGAATTTATTAAAGTTCATTTTATAACTTATAAGGTGTTAAACTTATCCAAACTTATGAGAATCTAATTGAACTTATTTGAACTTAACTGGACTAAACTGTATTTATATGAACATATAGAACCTACAACTTATTTTTTAAGGTGAAGAAAACGCACTTTATTACTCCCCTGTTTCACAGACATTTTCTTACTTTGACTTTTCACGCTTGTCAATGTAAACTTTAATATCATTATTATGTATTTGGTAAAATAGTAAAAATCGATGTCTCAATAAAACATATTGAGACAAAACAAATAAACAAGATCCCACATAACTATATTTTTCTTTACGTATATGTACAAACAATCAGTCATCAGGCACCCACAATGCCTCAACTAGAATTTGGATTCTTCGAGCCTAGCTGCTGCTCATGCTCCGAGGCCTCCGTTGCTATGGTCTCCCCTTCCAATATCATATTTTAAATGGAATGGGGATGCTTTATTAAAGATTAGTGAGTCTAAATCGGCCATTGGGGGTGTACTTAGAGATCATCATGAAAAATTCATTTGCCTCTTCTCAAGCCCAATTCCATTTATGGAAATTAATCATGCAAAGATTCTTGCCATTCATAGGGCAATCAAAACCTCCTCGACGCTTGGTTGCCTCTCTCAATCCAAACTCATGGTAGAATCGGATTCGATTAATGCGGTCAAATGGTGTAATGGAGATAATAGTGGCCCTTGGAATTTAAACTTCATCGATCATTAATTTAATCCGTAGCGCCAAGGAAAGGGGGCTTGGTATTGAAATATCCTACAAAGGTCAAGAATCGAATATTGTGGCGGATTCGCTTGCCAAGCAAGGCCTCACCCGGATGGACGAATTCATTGCTTATTGGTTGTAATCTCTTAATTTAGTTTTCTTTTTTGGATTATGTCTTGATGTATCTAGTGTTATTGGAATGATACTTCTGATATTACTTTGTAATGCTGCTACTTCAAAGTAATAAATAAACCAAATTATCAAAAAAAAAAAGTACAAACATTGGACAAAGTAGTGAACATAAATAGTGCCAAAGTACAAAGTATAGCTATTTTTGTGAAATAAATGTAGTAGTAGATAAATTATCTTTGTCTTGTACTCCCTCTGGTTTTTATTAGTTTACTCACTTTCCTTTTTGGGTTGTCATTCATTAGTTTACCCACTTTTTTTTCCACTTTTTGTAATAAAACTACCAATTTTATATTATTATCATTACAATAAAGGATATTTCTCAATCTACTTCTCTTGACTTACAATATTAACTTCAATATAATACGCAATAAATTAATATTTTCTTTATAAATTAATAAAATCGGAGGAAGTATAAGAGCGCATTTTATTTTATTTTGGTATTTATTTTATGCACAAATCTTTTTGGAGTTTTGGATTTTGTGGGATGGTACTAGTAAAAAAAGCCCATCCGATCCTGTTAAAATCGGGCTTACCGATCCGGTATTGGTCCGGATCGGGTGGGCTCACAGCTGATTGTACAATTTAACTGATCCGGTCCTAAACCGGATCAGTTAAGTGAATTAACTGATCCGGTGCTTGACATGACCGGATCAGTAAAGTGGCTTTGGGTATTAAAAAAAACACTGCATACAAAGCACTGTTGACAGTACTTTGTATGCAGTTCCAATTGTCGTTTCAACATTCAATGGCAACAAACATTGAGTTGTAAGAAAACAAACATTAAGGCCAGATCTAATTATTATGAAAATAAAAACAAACTAATTAATAACAATCTAATTATTATTATGAAAATAAAAACAAACTAATTAAGAAAAACAAAACTAAAACAAACTATTTACAGAGCATAATTACATGGACGAAAAATAAAACTATATAACATATATACTTACAGAAAAAAAGCAAGATAATAAATTAAAAATTATAAGAAATTACAAGAAAAAACCCTAATTTCAAAGAATTAAAGAATCTAACCCTAATTGCAAAGAAATAAACGAAAGGAATTACAAAAATAAATAAACGAAAGTAATTCAAGCACAAAATCACATATCCAAAACCAGAAAAGTTTTGTGGATGAGAGACGGCCGAATCTTTATACTTCAACTTTAGAGGATGAACGACGCCACTCTTCGTGGGTGAGCGATGGCTGCATCTTCAACCTTCAACTTTGATGGGTGAACGACGACCGCGTCTTCATATCTTCACCGGAGATTCGAAATTTTTCGTTGGTGAACGACGGCAAAGACGAGAGGGTTGGTGGTGGTCGGTTTTTGTGAGAGAGGATGAGACTGAGAGGAGAGGAGAAAACGTCGTTTGGTGGAGGCTGAGAGGCGAGGATGGGGCTGGAGGTTGGTTCATCGATCTTGTGTGAGAGAGGAAGAGAGAGGAAGAGAGAGGTGAGAGAAGAGGAAGAGAGGAGGACTGAGTAGATGGAGGAATTAGGAATGTGGGAGTTTTAGGGTTAGGGTTTAAGGGGAGTGAGGCTTAAAGAGAGGAAAGACACGGTTGGGCCTCATTCTCTTCAGTCCAAGTTAGTGTTAGGCGCGCTTTTAATTTGGAGACCCAGCATTCTTAACTGGTCCGGTTGGCTAGAAACCGGATCAGTTAATGCAAATTGATCCAGTTTTCCTCCTAACTGGATCAGTTAATTGACCAAAAATTTTACGCTCATAATTTGGTGGATTTACTGATCCGGTTTTGGAAGAATCGGATCAGTTTTGTTGTGTCATATAAGGTTTTTTCCACTAGTGTGGCGATGAGAACAGATAGCCATGAAAGATGCGGGTGCCCTTTTTTTTGGTATAAAAGTAGTTGGGGAGCCACAAAAACCATAAAGGATGGAAATGAAAACGAGCAAGCAATAACATTTAAGAGAAATAGAGAATGGGGAACAACTTAGGGCATGTTCTCTTCGGCATAAAACAATTGAACTGAACTGAACTGAACTGAATTGAACTAAACTGAATTGAACTGAACTGAACTGAATTGAATTGAACTGAATTGAACTGAACTGAACTGAACTGAATTAAATTATAACTTATAGTAATGATAATAATTTAGGAATTGAACTGAACTTAACTGAATTGAACTAAACTGAACTGAACTGAACTGAATTGAGTTGAACTGAACTGAACTGAAATGAACTGAAAATAAGCTGGGGAGAACAGGCCCTTAGGGCCTGTTCTCTTCGGCATAAAACAACTGAACTGAACTGAAATGAATTGAACTGAACTAAATTAAAACTGAACTGAACTGAATTGAACTGTACCGAACTGAACTGGACTGAATTGAACTGAACTGAACTGAACTGAATTGAATTAAATTAGTATAATTAATTAATAGTAATGATAATAAATTAGGAACTGAACTGAACTGAACTGAACTAAACTGAAAATAAGCTGGGAAGAACAGTCCCTTAATGATTTGCAGATTGAAATGTGAGGGAGTGGAAGAGACTAGGGATACCACTATAACAGAGTAAAAAAATGAAGTAGAAAAAAGGGAGAATTCTTTCCTTGAATAATGCTAAAATGAGTATTAATTCCTGAAATGTGCCCAAGTTCAAATTAATTCCATGGATACCGTCCACGTAGGACGGCACGCCAGAATTTTGTTTTTTTAACAAAACCGCTACTCCATGTAGCGGTTAATACCAATAATCTAAAGTTGACCGCTACTTCAAATAGCGGTTATATTATGTCCCTAAGACAAGTTTTAAGGCATGCATATAAACCGCTACTCAGAGTAGCGGTTTATTATGAAACTTAACAAATGCAAAAAGAAGAAGGGGAAAGCAGCCAGAATGCCACGCAGCTAGGCTGCGCTCCGTGCAGGAAGTCTGCGTGCCACGCAGGCATCCAGCGCGGAGCGCAGCCCAGCTGCGTGCCACGCAGGCTTCCTGCGCGGAGCGCAGCCTAGCTGCGTGGCATTCTGGCTGCTTTCCTCTTCTTTTTTTGCATTTGTTAAGTTTCATAATAAACCGCTACTCCGAGTAGCGGTTTTGCCTAGTAAACCGCTACCCCCAGTAGCGGTTTTACCTCATATACCGTTTTCAAATAACTTCAAGTTAACCGCTACTCTGGGTAGCGGTTTGCTTTGAAAAAAACAAAAGTTTAGCGCGCCGTCCTACGTGGACGGTATCCATGGAATTAATTTGAACTTGGGCACATTTCAGGAATTAATACTCATTTTAGCATTATTCAAGGAAAAAATTCAAAAAAGGGATGATACTTACATGGTCTTTTTTGAAAAAAGACCATGAAGGTCAAAGGTGGTCAAACAATTGTTAGCCACACAATTGTGTTAGTGGACCCCTCACCCCTTTTCTTTTTTTTTTTTAAATGAAAGAAATATTAGGGAGGGATCCAAGAGGAAGGCCACCCTAAAGCATCCTTACGGATGATTACAGAAAAGAAACATCAATCGAGTCAAACCAATATGTCAAAGAATTTGTATTATGACCATGATGCGCCATCCAATCCGCTGCACTGTTAGTAGCTTCACGAAACACATGCTCCACTTGCACTTCCTTAAACTTTTTTAACTCTTCATATGCATCACTAATTAAACCATCAATAGACCAAGGAATTTTCCACAATCTCTTAACAACATTAATAACAGCAAGATTATCTCCTTCAACAATAAGATTATCAATGCCCAAAGACAACGCGCCCCTAATTCCTTCTCGGAGACCCCCACGCTTCAGCCATCCGAATTGAAAATGAGGGGTCAAGAGATTTAGCACCACAAAGAGAAATCTCACCTGTATTATTTCTAATAACAAAACCACTAGAAGTCTTGCCATTACTCAACTTTGAACCATCAAAATTCAGTTTAAAACAACACAGAGGAGGCAGAGACCAGACAACATTTAATCTTTGGCTACTCTTTTGAGAGTCTTTTTGACAAGAAATAGGCTTACTCAACCAAGAAACATCGGTATCAGACAAGTTCTTTATAAACATTTTAATCTGCTCACCCAACCCTCTTGGAGACTTAGACTCATTTCTAAAAATGATATTATTTCGAGTAAACCAGACAAACCACCACATTATGGCGAAAACTTCAACTTGAGAAGAAGAGCACTTTTCCTTAAGATCAAAAAGGAAATCTTTAAAAGAAGTCACCTCAATACTCCAGTGCGGGAGAGGAATACTAACCTTTGCTTCCACCAATATCTCCAGCACATCCACAAAAAAAAAGGGCAAGAGTAGAAAAGGTGCATTGAATCTTCTGAGTGATGGTTGCAAAACACACATTCTAACGGGAGAAAAACATGACTTTTTTCTAGTCTTTTCTTGGTTGGAAGACCATCATTGCAAATTTTCCATAAGAAGAATTTAATTTTAGGAGGAACCTTCAGCTTCCAAATCTACCCAAAATTATAATTAATAGGAGCACTTGGATCCAAACCTTGAAGTAAAGACACACCCGACATCACAGAATATTCTCCATCTGGAGATAAATTCCAAAAAAGCTTATCTTAAGATTCATTAGAAGGAATAAAAACTTGCCTAATAGAATTAACAACACTATCAGACACAAACAAGGATAATAAATCTACATCCCACTTTCCATCCATTGAGATAAAATAACTTACTTGAAGACGTGCAACATCTGCAGGAGGGGGGGAGACCTTCGCCAACGGGTAAGGAAAAACCCAATTGTCGAACCAAAAAGAAATTCCTTCACCATTTCCAACAGACCATCGAAGGCCCTTTCGAAACACAGTTCGCAAAGACATTAATTTCCGCCATTGCCAAGACACATTAGTCTGGAGTCCTGTTTCAAATATTTTTTTTAACAAGCTTGACCCACAAATTCTCTGGAGACTTAAGAATTTTCCAAAGTAATTTAAATTGCAAAGCCATGTTATTAATTTTAGCTTTCCGAAGACCTAAACCACCAATTTTTTTAGGACAACAGATCTTATCCCATCCTATTAGATTGGGAGATTTAGAATCCGGATTTTTATTCCAGAAAAAATTTCTATAACACTTATCTAAAGAGGTATGAACAGTTGTTGGTAAGGAGAAGCTCTGCATTTGGTAGTTAGCTTTAGTAGCTAAATTACTCACCCCTTTTCTTTTAATTGTCAAAACTAATTTATATTCATTTTGTTTATTTACCAAAATTTATGTAAATAATTTCTGAAAATATGGAAATAATTTAAAAATAACGAAAAAATTCCAATTTTTTTACCAGCCAAAGTGAATTTCACGTGGGAAATTTTTTTTTGGAGCCAAAACTTTTTTTTACCCATTTTCTCTCTCCTCCCTCTTCTCTACTGTTCTTCCTCCAAGAACTCAAGAACACCTTCCTCCTTCCAAGATTCTCAACCGGTTTCCACCCAAATTCGACCCAATCTTCCACCTCCTCCCTCAATTTCGACCCAATCTTCCATCTTCTCCCTCAATTTCGACCCAATCTTCACCTCCATTGTTGAACTAGCAAACTTATGACCTCCATTCCTAAACTCTTTACCCGCAGATGAAATCAATGTAAGTTTACTTGAATGTTTCACATATAGGAACGAATTTATGATTTCCTATCTTCATTTGTGCGTTTGAGTAAGATTACCAAACCTACTAAGTGGATGATGTTCTCCCAATCACAAATCATTCGTATTACTCATCAAAGCAGTCCTATGGGGATTGGACAATCATACCGCTAGGTCCATTAAGCCCAATACCTCACCAAACCTCATTGACTTGAGTTTTGGGCCCCCCATTGTCTTTCCTTGTACTTAAAAGCCCAAATTAACTCTATATCAGATGCTTTTAGGTAATTACCAAACATGGTTTTGGGAATAATCAAACCTTATAAGTGGAGGATGTTCTCCCAATCACAATCCATTCACATTACTCATCAAAGCAATCCTATGGGGATTGAATAATCATGCCACTTGGTCCATTAGGCACAATACCTCACCAAACCTCATTGACTTGAGTTTTGGCCCCAATTGTCCCTCCTTGTATTAAAAAGCCCAAATTAACCCCAGATCAGATGCTTTTAGGTAATTACCAAACATGATTTTGGGAATTACCAAACCTACTAAGTGGAGGATGTTCTCCTAATCACAATCCATTACCATTACTCATCAAAGCAATCCTATGGGGATTGGACAATCATGCCACTAGGTCCATTAGGCCCAAGATCTCACAAAACCTCATTGACTTGAGTTTTGGACCCCCATTATCCCTCCTTGTACTAAAAATCCCAAATTAACCTCCAGATCATATGCTTTTAGGTAATTACCAAACATGGATTTGAAAATTACCAAACCTACTAAGTGGAGGATGTTCTCCCAATCACAATCATTCCCATTACTCATTAAAGCAATCCTATGGGGATTGGACAATCATGCCACTTGGTCCATTAGACCCAATACCTCACCAAACCTCATTGGCTTGAGTTTTGGGCCCCTAATGTCCCTCCTTGTAATAAAAAACCCAAATCAACTCCAGATTAGATGCTTTTAGGTAATTACCAAACAAGGTTTTGGGTATTACCAAACTTATTAAGTGGAGGATGTTTTCCCAATCACAATCCCTATAGGTTTGTTTTGATTTAGTGTCAAAATATTTTATTAAGTGTTAATACATTTTTATTTCTTACATGTTTTGTTGTATTTAGTGTCAAAATATTTTATTAAGTGTTGAGACATATTTATCTCTTACATGTTTTGACTTTATAATTCTAGTTGGCTAATTTGGATTAATACATTTATATCATATTGATTAATTTGTACTTAGGATTATTAATTTGAATTATTTATTTTCAATACGCTTTGGAGCTGCAGGTTTTGAGACTTCTTTTAGTTTCTGCAAAGTTTTGGTAATTACTGGAACCCATTTTAGTAATTACCTAAAGTTTCTATTTAGTCATCTTCTTTTACCTTCATCTTCAACCTTTCGATTTTTCTCTTTCCTATGAATTCTTCATCTAGTGCGAAAATGGTCATCAATACTCAAAAAACGCATAAATCGATCCTAAATCGGCAGTTTCCCAACATCTTACGACAATCCAACTCATATTTTTGTGAAATTTATAATGACCTAGAATTTTGATTTTGAGTTTGTTCATATTCAAACTTATACTTTAAATTCCATGGTTTTTGTGGTGTTCATGGTCGACATACGATTATCAATTTCATGTTTCTTCATCTATTTCATGAATTTAGAAAGATGAAAACAGAGGAAAGTGAAAAAAATTTCCCCAAAATTTTCCCCCAAAATCGAAAATTATAATTTCGATTTCACAACTTCTCCATCACAAATTCATGATTTTTTACCATTTCATGATACGAGAAGGTGTTAGATTAATTAAGGAAAGAGATTTACTGAAATTCGAGAAAAATTGAAGATCCATGGAAGAGGAGGGAGGAAGGGAAAAAAATTTCCAACTTTTTTTTTTCTGTCGAACTTATTTTTCGAATTTTCGGAATTTTTTCAGCTTTTTTTTTTGTATTTTTCGAAATTTTATAAAACATTTTCAGAAATTAGAATAAATGATTTTGGTATTTTGTAGAAACATTTCAAAGGCAAAAAGAAAAGGAAAAAGAAAGCTTATGTGGGTGGCTCACATTCATTGTGGCCTCACAATTTCCATGGTCTTTTTTGAAAAAAAAAACCATCTAAGAATTTTCAAGAACAAAGGCAAGAAATTATAGACGCCTATCCAAATTAATCTTGTGAAGTTCATGTCAACTCATTAATCTTAACAGGTTGGGCTGGCCCGCTTCCCTTTTACTTTTTTTATTATAAACAAATTGATTGTCCAATTCAGTTTTTCTAATAGATTAGGTATTTTGGGTCATCTTGTCGTGAACTACTCTACTTCATAGTATATCTTATTTTGAACCTCCGAAAATTCATCTGACAACTAATATAACAAAAATTATTTAACTTCCACCCCTATATGTTTTTTAAAGTAAGAAGAAATCCTCTAGGCTGCCCTCGCACAAGGCCCCCACCCAGATGCCCATTACAAGCCAAACACCCCCAACCCCCTCCCCCCTTAAATCCCAAGTAAATGCTTGGAGTAGGAATTGAACCCTACACTTTGTTAGGGAAAATGGGAAAGCTCACAACTTGAGCCAACCCCAATTCCTACCCCCACCCCTATAATATGGCTATCTACAATATCTCTATAAAGTTCCCCACCCGAGTTTGAGGTGGTGGAGTAGTGACATCGCTCCCCACCTCATATCCCTGAGGTCTAGGGATCAAATCTCATGGGACTCATTTGAGGATTTCCCCTTATCCCCCTCAAGTGAGTCTCCTTCATCTTACCTTAAAAAAAAAAGAGTTCCCCACCCTAAGAACAATACAAAGGGTATTTAGGTTGCTCATTCTAAATACAAAAAAAGTGTACACAATATTTGTGTTATTCATTATCATATCTCCGACAGTAAAATAGAAATAAGCTTAATCTTTGTTCATTCTCCTAACACAAATCAATTGGTACTGAAGGAGAAGGACGACTTAGTTCTTATAGATAGCACTCTAATATGTCACATTGTTTCCAAAGTAAGGAGATAAATTAAAATCTAGTGAAATCTCAATGACTGAGAGTATTGGAGTTTTACTAGATGAATCAAATTTTTGAGTGAATATAGTGCCTCAGGATATATGATGAGGTTTCATGTTTTGAGTAATATTGGTCTAGTTGTAAAAAGTGAAGCATTGCAATTCTGTAAAAAAAGAAGATGCAAGAATAACCATATGGAGTATTGTGACTAAACCTGGTTATTGGGAGGGTCGGGTCAGGGTCGTGCAGGTCATAAGCAGGTCGGGTCATGAAAGGGTCGAAAGCGGGTCAGGCCAAGTGGGTCGCATGCCGATAACGGGTCGATAAACGGGCAAGAAAACAAGTGAACGGAGAAAGACAAAAATGAGTGTAACTGAATACGAATCTGTTCCGATATGGAATAAATGCCTTTGGAGTGAACCGGTATCCTTCAATAATGTAAGCCGGTTTGATGTCCTGCAAGACAGAACACGTAAACTAACCTCGGGAGTTGATCCGAGGAACGCCCCTCCGATGCCTAAGTCAGTGAAGGGTAAAGCCGGTATATCTCAAGTAGAGTATATTAGTATATGTGAACGTACCTTATGACTCAGATCATGGGGTATTTATAGGAGCCGGCAGTGTCCTTAACCAGGTGGGACACTGCTCCTATTGGTTGAATACAATTCTATCCTCTTTTGATACTTATCTTTAGGCCCATAGGCGCGTTGAGTAAGTATTGGATCAGCCCAGGCCCATTTAGGAATGGCCCAAGTAATTGACACCCGTAAGGTATCGTAGATGTAGCCGACATGGAATAGATGCCGGTATCGTATTTGACTCATTCCCAGTCAATGGGACTTCCTTGACTGAGTTGACCATGACGGTCAATAGCGGTCTAACTAGACCGGTAGGGGACTTAGACAGCCCCCATACAACTAGCACCCAAGCCGGTATGTCTGGGACAGATGTATCCTGCTCAATCAATGTTGGACCGTCATGGGTGATGCGGAAATCACGCCTTCACATTAGAGCCGTTAGAAATTTCCAAAAATAGGGTTAGCTTGTGGAATACGAATCGTTGCCTTGATCTGCGTGATGACTTGACTAGTGTGTCAGTAACAGCTCACAGCTGTTTCTGAGCTGAAATCCACGTGGCATGATCCGGACAGGAAGACGAAGAGTCGCTTGAACCGAGCCATGAAGCCCTCTATAAATAGAGTTTGATCTCCCTCATTTGCTCATTTCCACACTATTCCCAAACTTTCAAGCATTAGCATTCTTTTCATTTTTCGTCGTAACATCTTGAGCCATTCTTACCAGCTTTCTTGCCTGTTGATTTTGGCAATTGATCGTGCTTTTCTCTTGCCAGCTTTCTCTATCCAGGTATTTCCCATAAATTTCCTCTTTTAGCAGTATTTGCGTTTTAATCATGTCGTCTAATTCTGATTCACAAAATTTATCTGAGAACCCTCCTTCCATGACCGATAGCGACTTTAACTCTAAAAGTAAATCTCCTAGCCCTGCTTTGTCTGCTAATTCACCGACAGTAGGCTTGACCAAAGAACGTAGGAGTAAGTCGAGTCATGACTGTAGTACCTCTGGTAGGACGCGTGAGGAGCCGGTGTTACATGCCTCCCCTTTGACCGCTATCAGGGCCTTTGGGGCCGCTATAGGTGTGCCGGTATCCGGGCAATACTGTACAATGTTGGGGTTAGCCGAGCGCTCTCCCCTGCTATTTCCCTCACTGGCCGACACCTCTGGGAATCCCCCTGGCGAGCCCTCATTCTCTAAACCGGTAGAGGTGTTGGAAGAAGGTGCGCCACATATTCCTTCGTCTGATGACGACATGGAAGAGGATGACGGCAGGGAGGAAGATGACGACGTTTCTTCCGTCGCCTCTGAGGACGTGGACATCGTCCTCCGTGACATGATGTACGACGAGGAGTCGGTGTCTCTGGAGGCGGATGATGATGAAGTTCCTCCTGAGGTCACACCGGAGGATGACGATGAAACATTGGACGACCTGTACATGCCGCCATGCGAGGCTGGTAGTCCATCCTTTGTACAAATTGACAAGAGCTGGAGGAGGACGGCATTGAGTAACAACTTCTGTCGTAAAGGGGCAGAATATTTCGCCTTTTCGGATGGCTACGAACTTGTGATGCCGTCCGAGGGTTGTCGTGTAATTGATTGCCCGCCTGGGCACGTGGCAGTGTATGCCCATATGTTGGACTTTGGCCTTAGATTTCCTTTAGATCCGTTCCTAGTCAAAATCTTTAAGGCCTGGAACATATGCTTGTCTCAGCTTACGCCGTTATCATGGCGTAACCTGATTTGCTATGCCTGGACTATCCGGTATAAAAGGTTTCCTGAGACTTTGAACCTCTTCCGGAAGCTTCACTGGATAAAAGAAGACGGATCTGCTAAGGGCAAGGGTAAAAGAAAGAAGAAGAGATCTAAGGCCGACAAGGAACTTGACCACGGTGGTTGGATGTCCATGTACACCAAGCAGGGAAAGATGACGGTGTATCCAAAGTTTACGTCACTGAAAAACTGGCAACCCCGTTTCTTCTGGGTTCGAGTGCCAGATGACTTTCCCTTGCGCCGGTATTGGACAAGTCCTCGGCCTAGGATGGAGCACATCCCTGATAGGCGTTTAACACGCCGGGAATTGGCGGCCTTTGAGTTTTTTGAGGCATCAACCAAGCCGGGTCCCCAAGGAGGCAAGGCCGTCCCGGTGCCTCTGATTTGGCTTCCTCATGCTAACTATATTCTAGGCAACGCGACTCTCTCCGCCTTAGGCTTTTGCCAAGCTGAGCCTTCTGGTAATTAAGTGTTATACCAGTTGTCTAGACTTTGTTTTTCTTGTTATGGATATATATATTTTTTTGCGTGGAGTTTACTGTTTTTTGCCTATTGCTGACGCGTGATCTTTCTTGATTTCAGGCCGTGAGCATTTGATCCGGGAGGCTTTGCACCTTAACCAGAACTACATCCCGAAATCAAACATGCCTCCCAAGCCCCTCAAGAAGTACACTTCCATTCCCTCCAGCATCGGAGGCCAGGGTGGTAAACAAGGTCGGGGAGTAGGTCGTGGCAATGGTGGTGATGCCGGCCACATTCCCGAGAAAGTGCCGCCGTCGTCGGCTAGCAAACCTCTCCTATCGTTCCTCGAAGAGGAAAGCTGAAGGACAGGGTGATAAAGAGCCCAAAAAGAAGGCTCCAACAAAGGAAACTACGAAGGAGTCTCACCGCCTGTTGTCCAGTGGGGAAGACAAGGAGCCCAAAAGGGCGAGTAGCCGAGGTCGGGACCTCCTCATTACGGCCGAAGATTTACAAACAAAGAAACATTGCCAAACATGATTCCGGTCTTTGCGGAAATTTATTGAGATGGGCAAGACCGGGTTCATCGAGAATCCCGACGTAGATATACCAGAGATTCTCCGGAAGAGATGGACCCGGTCACCAGTCCGGGATGGCGAGCTATTTAAGCCGAAGCTCAACGTCCTGGACGATGAGTCCTTGCTGTTGGACCGCCCTTTGGAAGGCGGTAATCTAGGCTACCGGCTGTTGAAGGGCTTCCAGTTGAAGTTTGACATGCCGGTGGAGCAGGTCCATGTTGTAGCAGCCGTCCATGCCCATAACTTGGCCGTGGTAAGTTGACAGATTATTTATGCTCAAGTGTTTTATCTGTACATTCTTATATGTCAGCACCTCTAAAGTGTTTTGTGTCTCTTTCAGTCGGCTCATTCCGGCAAGGAAATTTGTGACATCTACCGTTATTACCAAGCGGCTTACGTCGGTGAGGTAGACGGTCACAAGGCTACCAAATAGGCGCTGGCCGCCAAGAATGCTGAGCTGTTAGCCGCCAACACTGAGCGGGATCAGCTGAAGAATGCGAAGGCCGATCTTGACAAGGCCAAGGCTGACCTGAAATCGACCAATGTCCTAAATAAGGCAAATATTGTTACCTTGAAGATCAAGGACATTGAGCTGCAAAAGCTGAGGGAGCAGCTCCAGGAGTCGAAAGCCCGGGAGGCCAACGCTGTGACCGAATATCGCCGGTCCATTGACTTTGTCCACCGTTTGGCCAATCGGTACAACGGGGGATGGGCCGCCGCCATGAGGTGTGCTAAGCATGCCCTCCCTGGTATTGATTGGGGAAAGGTGGAGGAAGCTCACGACAAGCGTCTATTCGAGATCCCGACCGACAACGAGGAGTTGGACTATGGGGTGACGGAGGCCGACATTGCTAATGCTGACCCTCGTGCTGAATTTGAGGAAGAGGAGTCGGGGACCGTCGAGAAAAATACCGACAAGGGAGCCAAGGATGACCAAGCTAATGAAGTTGTTATCCGTGACAAGAGTCCCGACGGTTCCAAACCTGAAACGGTTGATGCATCTACTGAGGAGGCCGTGAAGGATGGCAAGGCTTCTGCAAAGGATGACAAGGTTCCTGCTTCTGAGGTCGCTCATGACACTTAGCCGAGGTCTCCCTCTTTCCCGTCATGCTTTTACGGTCTTGCCGTCTGTGGCTGACCCGATTTAATTCTTTTTGTTCCTAGTTTGCACTAGGATGTAAATGATACCTTTTTCGTCAATGGAGGATTTATTTTGCCAACTCCTTTGTCGGTTGTTCAATTTATTCAGTAATTTATGCTTTACACGTAATTTTCTCGTTTTATCTTTTATGCATTATCATAACGGCAGATCCACGTAGGTTCATAGACCGTTAAATAGATTTATTTGTCTATCTGATTTCGACAGATCCACTAAGGTCATTAACCGGTTAAGAATAGACGCAACTCTTGTACCCTCTTTCTTGCCGGCAGATCCGTGTTAGGTCCTTGACCAGCAAGGGAGTTCAAAGGCTGTGTCCTGTCGGTCGTGCAATTTGTTTAGTTATTTACGCTTTATATGCAATTCTCTTTTTTCTTATTTTGTCTATCATAACGGCAGATCCACACGGGTTCATAGACCGGTAAATAGATTTATCCATCTATTTTACTCCGGCAGATCCACTAGGATCATTGACCGGTTAAGAGTAGAACTATCCCCTGTACACTCTTTTCTGGCCGGCAGATCTGTATTAGGTCATTGACCAGCAAGAGGTGTAAGGACCGCTTCCTGCCGGCAGATCTACGAAGGTCATTGACCGGCAGTTGGTATCTTGGGTTGGCAGATCCACGTGGGTTATTGACCAACTCCAAGTCTTATGTCTGTTTGGCTTCTCCTGACGGCAGATCCACGTAGGTCATTGACCGTCAGGGGGCTTGATTCGTTCTTTTGAATTCTCTTGACGGCAGATTCACGTAGGCCATTGATCGTCAAGGAACTTGGAATAAACTGTACACATAGTATATTAGAAGATACTCATCTTATTGAAAATGGCTCTTCCCGGTCTTACCGGAATTATTAACTTGAAAGTAATTAATGTTAGCTTTGGCTACAGTGCCACACTACTGAGTAATGCTAATCATGGCAACAACGCCGTTTTATTACTAAATATGCTATTAAACTAGGAAAGAAGTTAAACGAAATACTTCTTGAGCACACTGGCATTCAAGCTATTCTTGAGTAAGCTTGCCTGACATGTCCTCCAGCCGGTATGCGCCTGAGACTATTTCCTCATTCACTAGGTAGGGTCCCTCCCAGTTGGCTATCAGTTTGCCCTCAGCATGGGCCTTTCATGTAGCCGATGTGCGTCTGAGTACTAGGTCACCCTTTTCTATCGGCCGACTTCTCACTCTTTTGTTATAGGTCTTGCTTATCCGGTCTTTGTATGCCGCCGACTTAAGCTCCGCAGCGAACCTCACCTCCGGCAAGAGATCGAGGTCTTCTCTGTGCAGTTTATCATTCAGCTCCGGGTCATAGTTCAGGATTCGCCAATTGGGTAATCCGACTTCGACCAATAGCACTGCCTCGGCATCGAATGCCAGCCTGAACGAGGTTTCCCCAGTTGCTTCTTTATCGGTGGTCCGGTTGGACCATAATACCGCTGGGACCATGTCGGCCCATGCATCTTTCAAATCATCCAGCTTCTTCTTGAGTGCGTTCAAGATTTGCTTATTAGCGGCTTCAGCTTGACCGTTGCTCTGGGAACGACACACTGATGAGTACGCAAACTTGATGCCGTAGGGATTCAGGAAGTTCTTTATTGGCCCGCAATCAAACTGGACGCCATGGTCCATAACTATCCCCATAGGAATTCCGAACCTTGTGATGAGGTTCTGCCAGATGAACTTCTTGACCTGATTTGTCGTTATCTTTACAGTCGGCTCCGCCTCAATCCATTTTGTGAAGTAATCAATTCCCAATATCAGGAACTTTCTTCCTCCAAATGCTGGTGTGAATGGTCCTATGATATCCATCCCCCACTGAGCGAAAGGGATTGGATTCAGGATCGGCTGCAAATCATTTGCCGGCTGGTGGATAACCGGCGCAAATCTTTAGCATCTGTCGTATTTTTTCACGTAAGCTTGTGCATCTGCCAGCATTGTCGGCCAGTAGAAGCCAGCTCGCAGGGCTTTCAGTGCTAGTATCTTTCCTCCGATATGATTTCCACATACTCCTTCGTGAATTTCCTCTATGATCTTCGTGGCCTCGTGGGCCGTTACGCACCTTAGAAGTGGGAGTGAAATACCTTTCTTGTATAGTTGCCCTTGGAAGACACAAAACCACAGGGCTTCCCTTTTCAACTTCTTTGCCGCCATCTTGTCAGTAGGTAAACTGTCTGTCAGTTTGTATGCCAGTATCTCGTCGTACCATTCTTTTCCCTGGCGGACTTCGTTTACTTCCGCTTTGGCGGCATCTATGCTCCTTTCCGGCAGCACCTCTACCATGATACTGCGCTTTAGATTAGTGGTACTTGAGCTAGCTAGCTTGGACAGGGCATCCGCAGCCATGTTCTCAGTTCGAGGAACCAATACTACCTCAAAGTTCTGCAATACGGCCGTTATCTTCTGTACCTTGTGAAGGTATTTCTGCATTACCGGCTCTCTGGCCTCATAGGTGCCCTCTATCTGACTTGATATGAGCTGGGAATCTGTTGTCATCCTTATTTTCTTGGCCTCAGCCGCTACGCATAAGTTGATCCCTGCTATTGCTGCTTCGTACTCCGCTTCATTGTTGGACGCCATAAACCCAAAGCGGACAACATATTCAAACGTGTCCCCTTCCGGAGACGTCATGACCACTCCGGCACCCGCTCCTGTTTGGGTTGCGGAGCCGTCCACATATATTTGCCAGGTACCGGCTGGCTGCTCAGTTTCTTCGCACGTGGTCTCGACAATGAAGTCAGCCAAAGCTTGAGCCTAGATAGCTGTACGTGGCCGGTATTCGATATCGAACTCAGACAATTCGATTGCCCATTTCAGCAGCCTACCGGTCGTGTCCAGCTTATGAAGCGCTTTCTCTAGCGGCTGGTTTGTGAGTACTTGGATGGTATGGGAATGAAAGTATGGTCGGAGCTTCCTTGCCGCTATCAGCACGACATAGGTCATCTTCTCTAGCAATTCGTATCTTTGCTCTGCTCCAGCCAATACATGGCTCACAAAGTAGATAGGGTGTTGCTGCTTATCTTTTTCCAACAACAATACAGCTGCTACCGTCTTGACCGACACCGAGACGTACAACTAAAACTTATCCCCCATCTCGGGTCGGGTAATGGTCGGTAATTGCTTGAAGTGTTCTTTGACAGCCTCAAAGGCCTGTCTCTGTTCATCCCCCCACTCGAACTTCTTGTTCCCCTTCAATACCTTGAAGAACGGTAGGGCCTTCTCGGCTGACTTGGAGACGAACCTAGTCAGTGCCGCCATCCTGCGTCAGCTTCTGAATGTCCCGGATACTCTTGGGTTCCGGTAGCTCACTTATTGCCCGATCTTGTCAGGGTTGGCGTCTATCCCCCTCTCACTGACCATGAAGCCGAGGAACTTGCCAGATCTTACCCCAAACATGCACTTCTTGGGGTTCAGCTTCATCTGATATTTGCGGAGAGTCGCAAAGGTTTCCTCGAGATCAGTGATGTGGGCTTCTTCAGTCAGGCTCTTGACGATGCTATCGTCTACGTAAACTTCGAGACTCCAGCCTTTCTGATGCGCACATATCTTATCCACCAGCTTCTGGTAGGTAGCACCAGCATTCTTCAGGCCGAACGTCATAGCCTTGTATGCATAAACGCCGGCATCTGTGATGAATGCCGCCTTATTCCCGTCAGACTCCAGGAGGCTGATCTGATGATACCTAGAGAAGGCGTCCATAAAGCTCAGTAGCGCATGGCCGCTAGTAGAGTCTACCAATTGGTCGATTCTGGGCAATGGGTAACAGTCCTTGGGGCAAGCCTTGTTCAAGTCGGTGAAATCCACACACATCCGCCAAGACCCATTGGCTTTCTTCACCATCACCACATTTGCCAACCATTCTGGGGAGTCACAGGGCTCGATGAAATCGGCCGCTAGCAGCTTATCTACCTCCTCCTTGATGGCAGCATTCTTTTCAAGTGAGAAGTTCCTTTTCTTTTATTTCACCAGTCGTACGTCTTCGCTGACGTTCAACCGATGTACCATGAATGCGGGGTCAATGCCCGACATCTCGTCTGCTGAAAACGCGAAGACATCAGCGTTGCTTCGCAATAAACTTATGAGGTTTACCTTGACGTCATCCGCCAATTCGGCCCCAATTTTGACCGTTCTCTCCGGTCTACCCTGCTCGAGACTGACTTCCTCGGTCTCTCCTTCTGGGCTAGGTCTTGGCAAGTCTGCCGGCCTTCCCTCAAAGTTTTCCATTGACAGATCTTTATTTGCTTTATTCTCTGCCCGCCGCCTATTTCTTTCTGACGGCGGAGACTCTGCCGGTCGCTTGTGATTCAAATTCTTTAGAGCCGTCAGATAGCATGCTCTGGCTGACTCTTGGTTCCCTTTCAACCTTTCCGGCTTTCCATGATTTGACGTGTAGATCATCGTCAAGTGGTAGGTGGACACCACGGCTTGAGCGTCGTGGATCAGTGGCCGTCCTATAATGGCGTTATAGGCTGCTGGCACATCCACCACTAGGAATTCCACCATGAGATCTCTAGACTGGGATCCTACCCCCAGCTTAACCGGTAGCTTGATGGTGCCCTCAGGGACGACAGATGCCCCTGTAAAACCGATTACCGGGTATGCGACCGACATGAGACATGTGACAGGCTAAAGTCGTATCACCTAATCAAAAGTAATCCTAAAGTCCTCTAACAAATAGTAGTCAGAGAAGTAGGGTCGAATCCACAGGGAAACAATGTTCTTTTCCTAATCGTCGATCAAATCTAGATTATAGGTAACGAGTGTTTGTTTGTAATTATACTAAACTAGTCAATAACTATATCGAGAATATCAATAATAAAGAGTCTAGGGCGTAGGTTCACCAATGAACAATATTCCAGGATGAAACACAATAATCAATAATGAATAATGCAGTCAAACAGGTTGATTTCCTCTTTCGAGTCGAAATTAACCATAGATAGATATTAACAGGCTCTCGCAATTTATTAATACCAATTCTACCTATTGAAACTAGCCTTAATATCAAGTTTATACCTCTCGGCGCATAACCTAATATTGCAATACTATAACAATCAAATCTGGCCAAATCGGATTGAATAGAGATAATACATTCAATAGGAATCAACATACATCATCAAAAATCAATACTTTATAAACATCCCTTTATAAATATTCATGGATCCCCTTAACCCTAGAAATAAACTACTCAATCATAATTAGGGAAGACATACTCATGATGAAACAAGTAAACATGGTGAATTAATAATCAAAGTCTGAATAAAAATAATAAGAGAAAAGAAGAAATACCAATTGTAGAACCAATCTTGCAAAATCAAAGCTTCTATTGAAAATCCAATGTAAAAATGACAAAGAGTAATACTAGGGTTCTTCAGTAATTAAAATGTGCTTAGAAAACTAAAGCTCAAGCTATAATGTAAAAACGTGGTTTTTCAACCTTAAAAGAATAAAATATTTATATCAAAATAAAAGCCAGCGCAACACGCGCTTAAAATCCTAAAAAATCCGATCCGCCCGACCAACACGGGCGGAATCCGCCCGGTCGGGCGGTCACCAGGTGTCATGTTTGCTCGTCACGCCCGGTCGGGTGTTCTTCAACTGCATCCTTCAAAGTTGTCTCGCCTCGCCCGACCAACCCGGGCGGATATCGCCCGGTCGGGCCCGCAAGGGTGTTTTTCTTGCTTTCTTTTCAATCTGAAAATGTGGCTAAGGCAAAGCCGCCCGACCGGCTGGGGCGGATATCGCCCGACCGGGCGGTCTTCAGGTCCTTGACGCCCAACTTCCAATCTTCAAAGTGTCATAACTTTTGCGTTAATTGTCGGAATTAAGCAAATGACCACTTGTTGGAAAGCTCTTGAATTGTAGAATCCAACCCAAATGAAATGCTCGAGCTCTAGAAAGTGCATCATCTCTTGTAGGGGTATAAATGAGTAGGAAATGCATCAAACATGCCTATTTCCTGCAATAATCGTCCTGAAACTACAAACATACTACAAGAAACACATTAGTACTAAAAATGGCTCCGAAGAGCGCAATTAAGACCAATAATCAATGAGGGACGGGGTGAAAAACTCTATATAAAATAGATATATCAACATGACCTCCCTAGACCCATCTTCTCGAATGTGGGCATAAACAAAATATTAGCAGAACTACCGCCATCCGCCAGAATACGATGAACCATCGCTGTGGAAATCTGCAGAGATACTACCAAGGAGTCGTCATGCGGGTAGATGATCCCCTTAGCGTCCTTCGCTGTGAAAGATACGGACGGCATGGTTGAAGGTGCTGGCCATTGACCAGTATTGTGGTAATTCACTTGGTGCCTCACCTCTTTCAGATTGACTTTGGCGCTGGAATACTCCCACCATGAACTGGTCCGCCCGAGATGACATGTATCTCGGTGATTCTCTCTTTTGCTGACTTTCTATTGTCGTCACCTTCTCTGGGTGACCTTTCTATGGGTGACCTATCTTGGTCAGCCCTGGCCTAATACTGCTTAAAGTAGCCTCTTCGTATCAGATCCTCAATTCTGTCCTTCAAATCTTTGCAGTCGTCCGTGACATGTCCATAGTCTCTGTGGAAATCACACCACTTTGACTTGTCACGACCTTTATAGAACATCTTTCTAGGTCGCTGCCATTTATCGTTCTTCTTGTGCAGCTCGTAGATCTCGGCTCTGGACATTGATAGGGGAGTGTAATTGTGGTAACGATCTGGCATTTTTTCTTGGCCCTTTTTCACCGAGTTACTCTCCTCCCTTCTACCGGAACTGTCAGACTTTCTGTCTTTCCGGTACTTATCTTTGTCCTTTTCTTTCTCTCTCTCTTTCTCCTTACCATCGCCTTCAGACCGCTTTGAAGTCACCGCCTTGTCGAACTCTTCTCCTCGGATAAATTCATTAGCTTTTCCGAGGACCTCAGTCAGGCTAGTCAACTTCTTGCGGCCCAAGTAGCTCCTGAAGGCGGTACCCACCATTAAACCGGTCATCAACGCTAGGACTGTGACCTCCTGCTGTAAGTTGGGAATGGTAACGGCCTCAGAGTTAAAGCGGCCGATATAATCCCTCAGGCTTTCCTTCTCTCCTTGCTTGATAGACATCAGCTCACCGGTAGTCTTCTCCCTACGCTTATTGCTGACGAAGTGTGTCACAAACATGGACGTGAGCTGCCGAAAATCGAAGATAATTGCCGGCGGTATACTTTTAAACCAAGTCTGTGCCAGGCCAGACAGAGTGGAAGGGAACACTTTACACCAAACAGAGTCGGTGTCGGTGTATAGCAGCATGTGTCCCTCGTAAGCAGAGATGTGGTCCTCAGGGTCTGTCTTGACGTCTTACATGTCGGCATCTTGATCTTCTCCATGGGCTCTTGGAGTATGGCCGTCGAGAAAGGAGAGTTCCGGAGAGACACCGGTGCTCTACGCCGGGCATACTCGTTCTCCCTCTTGGACTGGGATGACTGCTGAATCTCAGTGTCCTGCTGATCTTCTTCGTCTCTTTCCCCCATAGGCTCTGTGGGAGTCTTTGAATTCTCCCCCTGATCCTGATCATGCCGGCTTGGGTCACCCTGTCGGCCAGTTGCGAGAGAACGCATCTTTCTTACAGGATTGTGTGGCCTATTTAGGGGACGCTTACTAGCACGACCAGTCGGTGGAGTCTGACTCGCCATGGCTTGGAAGACCTCGGCAGCGCTCCGGAGCTGTTCAGGGCTGAACATGTGTTGCAACGCTTCGAATATGTTGGGTTGAGGGGTCTCGGTGGCCCTCTTACCCTTATCAATTGGTGGCTTGGAGGACCCAACCACCGGTTGTGGGGGTCTTGAAGCCGGGAGGTCCATCCCCCACAACATTGTTGTTCTCATCCGTTTCCGGCATCCCAGAAATCTACTTAGGATCCATGAGGCAGGCAAGTAGGCTGGCAAGATTATGTCTTAAGACTAAAGGTATAGTTCTCCCCTCCTTCTAGCGCCAATTGTTCCCGGTATAGAATAAATGCCTTTGGAGTGAACCGGTATCCTTCAATAATGTAAGCCGGCTTGATGTCCAGCAAGACAGAACACGTAAACTAACCTCGGGGGTTGATCCGAGGAACGCCCCTCCGATGCCTAAGTCAGTGAAGGGTAAAGCCGGTATATCTCAAGTAAAGTATATTAGTATATGTGAACGTACCTTATGACTCAGATCATAGGGTATTTATAGGAGCCGGCAGTGTCCTTAACCAGGTGGGACACTGCTCCTATTAGTTGAATACAATTCTATCCTCTTTTGATACTTATCTTTAGGCCCATAGGCGCGTTGAGTAAGTATTGGATCAGCCTAGGCCCATTTAGGAATGGCCCAAGTGATTGACACCGGTAAGGTATCGTAGATGTAGCCGGCATGGAATAGATGCCGGTATCGTATTTGACTCATTCCCAGTCAATGGGACTTCCTTGACTGAGTTGACCATGGCGGTCAATAGTGGTCTAACTAGACCGGTAGGGGACTTAGACAACTCCCATACAGAATTCGTACATGTAATTACAATATCTATTTTGTTATTCATATTTATTATTATGGTATTATATTGGCCCTATAATGACGCTGTGCATTAAAGCCCTGTTCAATAAAAGTCCTTTAAATTTGACCTTAACTCTTTAGCCATTCGACTATCCTGTACAATGACCATGTCTAAGTGTGATTAGTATTTAAAAAAAACGCAAACTCCCTGCCATGATGTTGACAATTCAAAAAAAAAACAATTACATTCAGAATTGAACAAGAATTAAGCATGAATTTCCCATAATCCGATAATCGTATAGAAGTACAAATGAGCACAATTGGAGCATCAAATAATCAGGAATTTTTTATAATCAAATCTTGGATTCTTTAATAAAACTTGCAAAACTATGGGTCACAACTTGAATTTGCAAAGAGGAAGCTGGAGCGATAGCAAGTAGCAACTGTCACTCCCTGCACGATACTCCCTCCGTTTTCTTTTAATTGTTACACTTCCCTCTTTAATCCATTTTTTAAATTATTACATTTCTCCTCTTTCCTTATAAGGTTACTATCAACATCAACTTTTTCTATTATTCTACCTCCTATACCCCACCCCACCTCCCACTTTATTAATCAATAAAAAAAATTCCCACCTACCCCATCCGTTTTTTTTAATTGCTACATTGTTGTATGCATAACAATTTATGCAATGTCACTTTCAAGCTTTTTAGAGGGTACTTTTTGACCCATTTGATGTAAAATAATGGGGAAAAGTGAAAATGTAGTACTTTTGGGTGGAAAAAGAGAAAAACAACTGAAATGCTATTCGTCGCCCCAAAATTACTTAAAATCACCCCAAAAAAAAGTTGAAATTACATTTATAACATTTTCTTTCTTTTTCCCTAAACCACCACCCCCACCACCATCCATCTCCTGCCACCTCACTCCACCACCATCCACCTCCTGCCACCACCACCCCCATTACCACAACCACCAGCCCCACCTCTAGTCCTCTTTGCCATCTCTCTTTCCTCTGTTTTCTTCAACACAACAACCACCAAACTGCCACCAGTGAGCACCACCGCACCACCACTCTTCAACCACCACCGGCGAATCTAGCCCCGCCATCAAGGACGCTGCAGAGCGCCACCCTTTCCCCGCTCTCCCTCGTCGTTCTTCTCCTCGTGAATCCCTACGACCCTATTTTCTCTCTCCTCCTCGTGAATCCCTGCGACCCCACACCACCGCACCATCGCACCTTAAAAATTTCGATTAAGGAAAATGCAGCAATTAAAAAAAACAGAGGGAGTATCCTACTTTTCTCTCTCCTATATTATTATATTGCTTCTTTTACATTTCCCACAACCAACCATTCTCTTTTTGTACTTCCACCTTGTTTTTTGCACTATTTCCTTGGTTCTCCCCAAAAAGAAGTGTAACAATTAAAAGAAAACGTAGGGAGTATATGGCAAGCTCCGGTGCCACAACAGAATTTCCAGCGTGGTGGCACTCCCCGCCTACGACAATTTGAAGGATTCAAGGGTGAAGGCTGCTAGAAGAAAGAGTAATAAATTTAATTTTTGCGAATTTTCTACTGATCTTATGGAGGGACTCGATAAACCAAATATAAATCGCTAACTCAATTAAAGGTTCTCTAATTCAGAAAATCACTAACTGAGATAGTGTGGTTTTGCTCTGAACCCATAAATTTTGTGCAATATTATTTAGAGAAAAGGTTCGATAAATTTGCGTCGACAGTATAATTGGATTAGCAATGGTGTTATCTTAGTATAACTGGTTCAGGATTGGTGTTATCTTAGGCTAGCTCACGCAGTGCTTGAGCGTTTCTAAAATCTCTCATCTCTGTGAACATACATATTAACATGCACTTCGCCGCAAATGGTGCTGTAATATGGTGGGCCAACAAGAGAAAGCATGATTTTTACTCTACTGATTAGCTAATGAAAGCGTAACAGCACGAAGGCAATACTAGGAAGTAACAAATACTTTGTGGTGTTACCAATAACAAATCAGTATTAAGAAATGCACTTTGAGCTAAAATTAAGAAAAACATTGCAGTATGATATATAAAGATGTGATCCAGTCACAATACTATGAGAAGTAATAATCTGAAAACACATTAATACAAGGCATGACCTACACTAGCCCCTGCAAAATCATATCTTTTTCCGCAGGGGCTGAAGCTCTCAACTGATTTTAAAGAACATACAAATCTACAGCAAAAAATCTTCCTACCTCGTTCTTCTGCAATTTGGAGTGGAATCCCGCTGTGAACTCACTCGATAGAACCCTAAAAACCTTGCCTTATTGCAATGACTAGTCAATCTTCACCGAAGAGTAGATCTTTCTCACAAACCAGAAGCACGCGTAGAATCCAATTGTGCCGGTCAGTACAAAGAACGCATATGAACCAATGAGCATATACCCAAAGTAAAGGATCCCAGAAACCAGCTTTGTAATTTCCAGCTTTGTGAAGAAATAGAAAATGGAGTACAAGAACAAGTAGAGGGCAGAGGAACCAGCTGTCAAGTATGCCCTCCACCACCAATGATAATCTTCACTGCACAACTGGAAGTAGCAGAGCACTATGGTAATTTCAGCACATGTGATTATCAAGATGACAAAAACGATGAAAAGGAAGCCGAAAATGTAGTAGAATTGGTTCAGCCATATGGATGTCAGTATAAAGAAAAGCTCAATAAAGACTGCTCCAAAGGGAAGGATGCCTCCTATAAGAATAGAGAATATGGGTTTCATGTACCAAGCCTGCTCAGGTATTTGCCTAGGGATTTTATTTGTTTTGACAGGGTCGTCCATCGGTGGCTTTTTAAATCCCAAATAACTGCCAACAAAAACCAATGGAACCGATATGCCAAACCACAACAGCATCAACGCCAGCATAGTTCCAAAAGGCACAGCACCTGAAGATTTCTCCCCCCAAATCAGGGCGTTCAACACAAAGAAAATGCCAAAGAGTATTCCAGGGAACATGAAGGCAGTTTTCAATGTGTTCTTCTTCCACTCAGTGCCTTTAAACATCTTGTACAAACGAGCTGAGGAATAACCACCAAACAAACCCATAAAGACCCACAACAGAACCATAGCAGTCATTAGCCCACCACGGTTAGAAGGGGAAAGGAATCCAAGCAGTGCAAACATCATAGTGACTAGCGTCATTCCAAAGATTTGAACACCAGTTCCAACATACACACACAAGAGGCTAGAGTTTAGAGGTGGCCTGAAAGCATCCCCATGAACCAATTTCCAGCCAGTTTCTTCCTGAGCCTCATCTTGAGTCTCCAATTGATTATAGTTGGCTATGTCTCTGTAAAGTGTTCGCATCATGATCATGGCAACCATTCCAGAGAGGAAAAGGACGATCATCAAGGAGTTGATGATGGAGAACCAATGGATTTGATCATCATTCATTAAAAGATATGTATCCCATCTAGATGCCCATTTAATGTCACTCTCCTGAATAGATCAGAAAAGAAAAAATGAGGCGAGGAAGAAACATGAAAAAAATGTACTTCATATGCCTAGAGAAGAACATACCTCAAATGTGACATCATAAGTAAACACGACCTCTTTATCAGCATCAACCTCTTGTGGTGGGGTGCCACTTTGAATAATGTTTTTCGTACATGTTGCCAATTGAGTATCTTCATCTTTCCACTCCTTGTACTCATGAGCAATACTGTTACGGGAGCAAATAAGAATTAGTGAATATCCAATTCAGAGGCATGCTCATAGAATAATGAAATCATGTCTGCAATAAATAGATGCTGAAATTTTTAAAAAAAGAAACAGAAAAATAACCAACAAGCAATCTATAATGGCTGGCTCATTAATGTTTGATATGAGTTAAGCATGGATGAAATGGTGCAAGAAAATTGAATTGAATATATATGTCCTCCTAATTAGCCCAATTTCTAAGTAATAGTATGACAGCCTAATGTCCTGGAAAGAATATGAAAACATCAACAAGCTGCATATAGTTTAGAAGGGAGGTCTGTGTGTGTGCTTAAAAACCATTATTCCCCGGAATGCTTCCATCCTCTTATCTGGCCTTATTCACTTCTTTGGACCTAGCACCGGACAAAGCAATAAATTAATCAAGCTATAAATAGAAACTAATAACAGGTTGTTATCCTCAGTGTTTCAAAAAATATATATATATCACCTTGCAAGCTGACTGAGCAATGAGCTACAGTTGATAACAAAAATTCTCTTCGATAAGTAGATCTCTGTAATAATGGCAACAGATGATAATCTGTGAATCAATCCAACTAAACCTTGTAACAAGGTAGCCAAAGGATATTTTACACATAGCGGAAGATTCACTTCCACTATGAGGAATATTTCTAAATTCCTCAAGCATGATGGGTATGCAATTTCTAGCTTCTCAACCAACAGTCTGCAACATGACCGAATCAATGGCTGAAGATAAGATCAAATGATATCCATAAACTGAACAGGCCGACAATACCAAGTAGCAAGGTCTTCACCAGATTTCTAAATGCGGGGACCGACCTAATCAAGCCACATGGTGTCAAGACATATATATTAAGGGGCCAAAAGGTTAACTAATAAAGTTGGAGTTGTCACTAATTGACCTATGCCACATCATAAATGAAACTAGACATCACAGATTATTCCTCAAGAAGAATACTCTTAAAGATAATTTCCGAGCAAGGCCCTAAGATGCTCAACTTGGCTAGCTCAAGAGTCCAAAAGGGCCCTCAATAACCTCATTTGAGTGGACAAGGTCCCTAAACAAATGCGAGAGCGTCAACATCTCCACTTAACTAAATTATTGGAGAGCTCCCAAAACTAAATATATTCCTAAAGGGGATGACGTCAATTGGAGAGCCCTTACTCTGCCAAAATATACTCTTTCTCTCTCTTCTATCCAATCCCAAACTTAGTCCTACCGAGTGGACAAGGTCCCTAAACAAATGCGAGAGCGCCAACATCTCCACTTAGCTAAATTATTGGAGAGCTCCCAAAACTACATATATTCCTAGAGGGGATGACGTCAATTGGAGAGCCCTTACTCTGCCAAAGTATACTCTTTCTCTCTCTTCTATCCAATTCCAAACTTAGTCCTACCTTAGGACTTGGAGGAGGGGCCACCAAACCAAATTGGTGAAATCTCTTATGCGCAGGTGTACATGAGACAATCTGTGGCAATACTGTTGGAGCTTCCCATCTTCATTAACTCTTTACAAGTCAGGGTCAACAAAACAACAAACCACCAATTTAAAATTTCAAAACTCCTCCATATTCCTTTTCTAGGCCATATACAACAACAACAACAACAACTAAGCCTTATTCCCAAAGTGATTTGGGGTCGGCTAACATGAATCGTCAACTGAAACCGTCACCAAAGGAGATGGCATCGCCAAGAGTGATAAAAAGGTTTTTTTTTTTTTTTTTTTTTTAAAGCAAGGTTTACACCAACAAGTTTTAAAAGAGGTTTTCAACAAAAGGTTTTAATACCAACACAATTGAGAAAAACAAATAAATGCGTAAATCACACCCCTTCCTCCACATGGATACCGCCCTCCACTCACTTCTATCCAACGTCATGCTCTCCTCAATCCCAAGTAACCTCATATCACTTTCAATTACCTTCATCCAAGTCATCTTAGGTCTTCCCCTACCCCTTACAACTTGGTTACTCCTCCACTCTTCAATTCTTCTCACCGGTGCATCACCTGATCTCCTTTTCACATGACCAAACCATCTTAACCGATTCTCCCTCATCTTTTCTTCAATGGATGCAACTCCAACTTTTTCCGGATCACTTCATTTCTTAATCGGTCTTTCCTTGTGTGGCCACACATCCACCGCAACATACGCATCTCCGCCACGTTCATCTTATGGACGTGGCATTGTTTCACCGCCCAACATTCGGTGCCATATAACAAAGCAGGCCCTGCTGCCGTACGGTAGAACTTTCCCTTCAAGCTTTGGGGAATACCTGAATCACAAAGGAATCCAGGTGGCGCTTTTCCACTTTAACCAACCCGCGTTAATTCATATGAGCCACGTCTCCATCCAGTTCTCCATCCTTTTGGAGAATGGATCCTAGGTAACGGAAGACGTTCGATCCTTGAACCACTTTGCTATCCAAAGTGACCGCCTCGCCTCGCCGTTGTAACCCCACCGAACTTGCACTCCATATACTCCGTCTTACTTCTCGCTCAATCTAAAACCCAGGGCTTCTAATGTATGTCTCCACAATTCCAACTTTCTCTCAATACCTTCCTTTGTTTCATCAATCAACACAATATCATCCGCAAACATCATACACCATGGTATATCATCTTGAATTGACCTCGTTAGTTCGTCCATGACTAAGGGCAAAGAGAAAGGGACTAAGTGCGGAACCTTGATGCACTCCGATCGTAATAGGAAACTCTTCTCGTCCTCCCCACCGTAGTCCGCACACTCGTAGTTGCCCCCCTCATACATATCCTTGATGATATCTATATATTTTTGTGGAACACCTTTCCTCGCCAACGCCCACCAAAGTATTTCTCTTGGTACTCTATCATATGCCTTCTCCAAATCAATGAAAACCATATGTAGATCCTTCTTCCTATCACGGTAATGTTCCATTGTTTGTCTTAAGAGGTGGATGGCCTCCATAGTCGATCTTCCGAGGCATAAATCCAAATTGGTTCTCCGATATCTTCACATGTTTCCTAAGTCTTTGCTCAATCACCCTTTCCCGAGTTTCATCGTATTGACTCATTAGTTTGATTCCTCGGTAGTTGGTACAATCTTGTACATCGCCTTTGTTCTTATACAAAGGAATCAAAGTACTCTTCCTCCATTCTAATGGCATTTTGTTGTGTCTCCAAATCATGTTGAAGAATGTTGTCACCATTCGATTCCTCTCCCCCTAAACACCTCCAAACTTCGATAGGTATGCCATCGGCCCCGTAGCTTTCTTCAATCCCATCTTTTTTAATGCTCGCAACGACTTCTCCCTTTTGAATCCTCCTCATAAACTCTCGATTTAACATACTTGGCGGAATGTGTACATCCCCCGATGTCTTGTGCTTTATCACCGTTGAACAAGGTATCAAAGTACGACCTCCACCTATCCTTTATCTCTTCATCCTCCACAAGCACTCTTTGGTCCACACCCTTGACACATTTTACCTTTCTTATGTCTCTTGTCTTCTTGTCCCTCATACGCGCAATTCTATAAATGTCTTTTTCACCTTCCGTCGTATCCAATCTTGCATAAAGCTCTTTGTTTACCCGTGCTTTAGCTTCCCGTCTTGCCTTCTTGGCTTCTTTTTCTCGCCTCTTTGTACTTCTCATAGTTCACATCGTCGCTATCTTTTCCCAAAAGTTTATAACTTTCTCGTTTGTTTTTTATCGCTTGTCTCACCTCCTCGTTCCACCAAGATGTGTCCTTACTTGATGGTACAGTTCCTTTAGATTCTCCAAGGGCCTCTTTCGCCACTTCCTTTATACCAAGTTCTATAATGCACCATTTTCCATGTTTCATCACAGCTGCCGTACATGGCTTAACTATATTCTTCCAATTACCCCCCCCAACACACATATAAAGGTCCAACATCACCCCTCGTTAATCAAAACCCAATTATACCGAGTTACCGACTTAATATTTCACTCATAGCTTCACTTTTCACATGTATTCATAGAATTCCGAAGAAAAAAAAAAGACACAAAGTATTAATATGGAAATAAAATATATAGTCCGGAAATAAAACCAAGGAGGACGAGAAAAGAGTGACTACCATTTGGGTTTTTTCCACGTTTTAGAGATATAGAGTGAAGTGTTCAAAGAATAGGAAAATAAATTAACAGGTTAAACAAATTAAATGGTTCGTCGTGGGCCAGGAGGGAAAAGGAGGAAGATAAATTGGAAGTGGATAGAACTTAAAAGGACACTTGAAAACGAGAAAATGGGTAGAACTAAAAAACAGATTGAATGGCAAGGGGGCGGAAGTACCGAGATATTTTGACTTGCAAATAGCAATACTAAGTTTTGTACAAGGTATAATACAATTGCCTTTCACATGAGTTGGAAGCTTGGCTATTAGAGAAGTTCAAGATTCAACCATTATAAGTTTGCGGGAAAGATAAGAAAAGAAGTTGTATTCATTGATTCCAAGTTAAAAATCGTTTTTACTTATGGACCACCAACATGGAAACATATAAAGCAATTGAAGCCAAGATCCTCTCACTCACAAGAGAATACACATATATGTAGACTATAGGACTCTTCTTGAGTCACAATCCGGACTATGCACCACAAGGAGATGTATCAATTACGGATGTTCATCTTTGGAATTCTTAATTACATATTAGCTCGGTAAGGTAGTAATTACATGCTCCACCTCCCCCCCCCTCTTCGCAAATATAAAAATAGGTAAAAGAGGGTCTATATATTTCTGTTTGGAGCTCGGATAGCCAATATACATTGAGGATCTGGTCTCAACATGGAGCCCTTGGCTTCTCCATCAACCACAGCCCTTTAGCCTTTAGGTTGTAATCAGCTAATCAAGCCAAAATTAGGTGATGCAGAGCATGAGACACATAATCCGGGTTCTAACCTTGCCACGACCGTCACAAGAGTAACAAGATAATTGCAACATGCCTTTATGAAGAGCAGCCAACCATCACGCAAATGGGCCATTAACCCAACTAAAAAGCAATTCTTGCCTTTGTTAGTGGACGTGAATAGACCCAATCTTAAGGGTAAAAAAACCTATACATCTATTATTATATTCTAAAGATACAAACCTACTACTCGATACAGTTTTACTTAAATTTTGTTATTCAAGCTAGCTGAAAAAAGTGATGGAACTACGTAGCTTCAATTGAAGCTTACTTGTGGCATAAGCATACGAGACTACGTTCTTTCACCTTTAAAAAGTAAGTTTCAAGTTCAGTAAGCTCATATAAGTTCAAACAAAGGCTAATAGGTTGTAATAACGGCTATTGAATTTCACCGCTAAAGACACGTTCTAAAAAGTTTAGATATGTTCACATTGTATCAGATAAGATAATATCAGGGATTTTAAGGTAAAGACAATGTACTACGCATCATAAGCATCATTGCTATAATTATCTGACCCAGGCAGTTCATTTTGGAGATAAATATTGAAAGCTACTCCCACTAGTCCACACTGCCTCATTAGACAGCCAGCACAAGATCAGCACTTAAAACAGGTCCCCCACCCACCTTTAACCTAGATAACATACTTATAGTATGTCTGACATAAACAGTACACGTTAGTACATTACACTAAAGAACAAAAAAGCTTGTAGTGAAAATTTTATATGCAAAAATCTTTGCTGACAGAGTAAGGCTATAAATTGGTCCCCAAAGTGCAATTCAAAGACAGTTGAATGATACCTCTAAAAGTACTAAGTAAATACATGTATGAAATGAGAAACCTTAAAGCAACATGGATGCAATTAAATTTATGAGGAAAACAAAGAATGAGCGAACATTTCACCAAAGAAAAAAGCAAACATGAAATCACCCTGGATCCATAAAAGAACGTATAGAACATGAAACAATCAATGGTTGCAACAAAGATAGGAAGAAAACCTCAGAGGAGTAACTTCAAAACCGACTATACGAGCAACGTCAGTTTCCAGATCCTTGTGGTACATAACTTTGAAGATAAGATGGTTATGGATAAAGTACTTCTCCTCGTTAGTCTGTTAAAGCAAGATCAGACTAAAAATTTAGGTAAACGGAGCAGAATAACATCCACAGCCACAGGTAAATGAAATTGAATACAACTTACCCCAGAGTACTTTCCCTTGAATCCTACACGGAAACCATGCTCGTAGACCTTGGCGTGTCCGTCTCTCCGTTGCCTTATCACAGCAACTGGAAGGTTGTCCAGAATCCTGTTATACCACAATAAAGATGTAAGCAGACAGAAGCAAGCCATGGATTACATTTTTCAACTACAGTATTTTTATTCAGGGGAAAAGATGATGCTAGATTATAAACAAAAGAAGATTTGCCTAATTGACCACAGGTAATTTACATGTTAACTCGATACTCATCATCGATCATCTCCTTGAAATTTTTTGCAGCCTCGGCATCCAATTTTACACGGCAACCCACCTGACATGCCCGTTCCTCTCTCATCTTAAACTGTTATACCAATAAAAAAAAATAGACTTAGAAATGCAAAATGGCTCATATCACAATGATTGTTGTGACCAGAACTAGTTTACAGTGGAAACTGAAAAACACTGATGAAACTATATTCTGATTTTTTAACAAAAAGAAAAAGCAAGCTTACAGTATATGCAGAATTCTCAATACGATCACCACGAAGAACTTCTCCCAAATTCTCCGCACTGTTGACGATCTTCTGAGGCTTACAGTATTTCAAAAAATAGTAGTCATAAGGAAGCTGGGTCTTTGTAGACGAAAGCTTATTAACCTTAACTTGAAGAGGATCTCCCTGCACAAAAGATACAAGAATTCTTCACTCCATAAAAAGATTCTAGCATGAATAAATTACTCATTCACAGATTGAACAACAATGTGCCAAAACCTACACGCCGCAACAAATAGAAATAGGCCATTGTACTAAAAGCTAAACTGGCCAATAAGCAAACCTGAACATTTGAAAATTGATACATTTTCACAAATACATCCAACAAAACAAATTAACTGGATGCCTTTCCTATCCAATTCACTCAAATCTTCTGATCCTCAGAATAACAAATCAAGGATCAGCTTCGGCGGTAACACGGCACGACAATGCCCGACTACATTCATCATATACTATAACAAAATGACAGTATGACGTAACTTCAGCACTAAGATATACAGCTCAAAGTGAGATAATCACTGAAAACAAAAGATCCTCTAAAAATAACAAATCTCTCAAAATCTCAACCATCAGCAAAACCGCTTGCGATAGATTCAAATCAACCAAACACACAGCACAACTTAACATCATAAAACCTAGATCATATCGCACAAATCACAAAACCTAGATCACAAAATAATAATTGAAGAGCTCGGATCCTAGATCCCTAAATTCATCGGATCAACAATGCATAATCATTATTAAATCAAAACAAATCAAAATGTAACAAAGACCTAATAATTTATGAAATGAACCGACAATAAGAGATTAGATTAGATTAGAGAAGAAGAGTAACAAACAAACCCTTTGGAAATCTTGAGGTGCAACACCAGGAAGGTAAAAGGAATGAGCTTGTGCGAAGAAGAGAAAAACGCAGAGGAGAGAGAAGATCCATGAGCTGCTGCCATGGATTCCCATCTTCGATCTTCAGATCGAAATCAGGGGAGAGAGAAGAGAGAAGAGAGAAGAGAAAAATTGCGATTGAATTTGCCGAGTGGGAGAAAAGAAACTGTCGAGAAGTGAGAAATGGAGCGTATATAGTGGGCGTGGGTAGTAGAGTAGAGGAGAGGAGAAGCAAAGGCACGGAATTCGTGAAATTTAAGTTTTCCGCTGAATTTTTACTCTGCACATGGACATGGTGTTAGAAAAAAAATTACGTAAAGTTCCCCCCCCCAAAAACCAAAATCTAGAGTGGATGTTGATTAGGTGTTTAGGACTACCTAGATTGGGTTGGGTTTGACTCACATTATAAAGGATTGAGTTAAGGGTCAGCAGTGGTAAATTTAGAATTTTCAAATTAGGGGTACGGTTAGGGATGTTAACGAGCCGAACCGAGACCGAGCCGGGGCAGGTTCGGCTCGGCTCGAAAATGGACAAAGCCCGGCTCGGCTCGGCTCGAGCGTGAAGCTCGTCGAGCTCAAAAATCTCGGATCGGCTCGAGCTCGATAAATTTGAATACGAGCTCGGCTCGGCCGAGGCTCGACTTGAGCTCGAGCCCACCGAATACAAGCTCGACTCTCGAGCTCAAGCCACTCCATATACCTTGAGTTAGGTATTTGGGGTAATATTTTATAGAGAACAAAAAACTTTATGTTTCATTCTCCCACCAATGAGGGAGCTTTATGAATTACCATTTTACATCATATATACCCATTAAAAAGCCATAAATTCAGTTCTTGTTCTTAGGAACAAGTGCTTTGACGATTTTGCCCCTCTCCTTGTATGATTCCACATTTACGCCCTTAGTGCCCTCCAACCTTGCTTGAACGTGTTTCCCCTTGCTTCGGTTCACGGTTCACACTTTCTTCTGGTTTTCCTCCAAGCCATTCATCTTCCGCTTCTTCCAAGCCAATAGCGGCATCAACAACAACAACAACAACGACAAACGCACTTTTTCTTTTTTCGATTTTATCTACTTTTACAACTCTTCTCTCTCTCTTTCATTCATTTTACGTGGTAAGCTTAGCAATTCCTCTAATTTTTTTCATCATTTATCTTTGTTTAAAATTTTGAATTTGCTTTTTTTTCCGTTACAAATTCTTCCTCTCATGTCGTTTATGTCGATTCTCAAAACGGCAGAGTTTCGACGAATTAATGTATTAATGTAGATCGGAGTGAGATTTGAGCGAAAGCAAAAATCGGATTAATCAAAAGCGGACGTGATTGCGATGAGCTAACCCTAATTTTTGGGGATTTTTTTATCGATTCACCAACGAATGAAGAAGAAACGCAAAATTGGAGTAATGGAGGAAGATATTGAAAAATCCACTACCTTTCTCCATATTTAGGGAGTTCTTGTGCAATCTTCAAGGAGTTATTGGGCAAGGTAACCTAATTTGTTTTTCCCCATATTGTGAGTAGATTTTTATATCTTCTTTGTTTACTTATCGTTTGATTTTCATTTCGTGCGAATAATATTAAGGAGGTGAGAAATCGTGATACAAGAAAAGGTGTGTATGTATTTGCTTATGTACAAGGGAAGTAGAAACACTCGCCATTGCTAGAATACTGGTTTTCTCTCTCTTCCAACCTCGATTTTTGTTAGGCTTTCAAAATTCGGATTTTCGGTATGAATATTTGGTGGGCTTAAAGTTGGATTTCGAAATTAAGCTTAGATGAGATTCATATGATGGTTATGTATCTATTTGTTGGGGTGTAATTGAAATTAGTTGTTTGAGCTTTAGGTATCCTATATTTTGATAGTGGTGTGATACTTTAGGGAAGTCCATGTAACATAGTCTTATTTTTATCTAATACATAAATGATGTTGATAATGAGCTTCGTCGGGGATGAAATTGAACTAAAATTGGCAAATTCTAACCAATAGTTACTTGAGAATGTTTTGATGGCGAGATGACTATAGAATTTCACAAGTTAAAGATAATTGTTGTACGTTTGCATTTGTGGTTTTGTGGATATGATATTTGGAAAATAATTTGGTTATTTAGGATCAATGCGATAATGGAGTTGGGTTACGTTAAATTTATGACATATTTGACATTTTACATACATTTAAATTCTCAAGTTAAATTTTCTAATCAAAGTTAAATTTTCGCATTTTGCCCCTCCAACTTCCAACTATTGCTATGTCTTTGCAGAAAGGAAAATGCAATATCACTTTTTTTTCTCCCTTTCCTTTCCTTGGGTAAGTAAGTATATGTCTATAACTATAAGAGGGATTGTGTAGGAAATAGCCTCTCTCATGAACAAGTTAGAATGCTAGGTGTAGTTAGCAATTATGTTGATTTGAAACCACTAACTCGGTTAGTGGTTATACCGATCATGTGAGAGGTTAGATTTATCACTCCTCCCTTCCCTTCTATCTCTTTTCCCCATACCTTTCCATATATGTATGCTATCTATCCAAACAAAGTGTAATGTAGAGATATACGTAATTATTTTTGGATGGCGACAAAGAATTTGTGTTAATTGCAATGTCTTATGTAATGTAATTTTTATCTTGCCCCCCTTTGGTGTAGTTATGCTACCATTTTATTTGATGTATATATGCGGATCAAACACAACTGAACTCCTAATTGATGGTGAACCATGTTTCGGAATAGATGGTCCGTAGGAACGGTGCTTTGACGCTTTTGCCCTCCCAAACTCTCGAATTACTTTCCTGCCCTTGCTTTGCCATTATCTCGCATCTCTCTTCTCTCTGTCTCTCGCTCTTCTATCTTCACTCTCCTCTTTCCACAACTTTCTCTTTCCTCCTGGTTTTCCTCTCGAACCCTTTTCATCCGAACCCTAACCCTCGATTACAATTTACTTCCTTTTCTTCTCCTCTGTAAGTAGCATAGCCGCTTTCTCCGTCATTTTTCTTGTTTTTCGACAATAAGGTTCTCCATTTCTCTCACTCTACTTAGATCTAGCACTTCCTTATTCATCTGTTCTTTTATCTTCAAATTATTTTTGAGTAATTTTTATTCTCCTGTCAAAACTTTGAATCTCTTGTTCTAAACTTAATCTTCTTCGCTCCGATAATTTCGGTGAAATTCGTTTTCATTTCAATTTATGTTTCTCCTCTTTTTTTTGATTGATTTTCGATTGTTAAATCTTCAAAATCGGAGGTAAGAAGAATGCTAAATGAAACTTTTTTGTTGATATTTTTGGTTGCACGGAATATGCTAGGAATTGCGCGCAGAAAAGTTGTTCTTGGTGGTGTCTCGGTAATTTCGACTAAATCTCTTACTTTTCTCTTCGATTGATTGTATTATGTGTATGTGAAATGACATTGATGAATCGTTTTTGTTGCGATTTTTCGTTCGGGTGCTAGGTCGCCAAATTCGAAGGAATTCGGGAGCATCTGCAGCTCCTTTTGGATCTAACGTCTATGGGGACAGTTGGAAAAGAGGTAATTTGTAGCTACTAAGTTCCAAGTTGAGAGAAATTTGTGTAGGATCTAGCTATCTTTCTGTAGGATCAAGTGAAGCTCTTGCAAATGAAATAATATCAAGGAGAAGGAACTTTAGAGGTTGAATGCATTGTGGAGGAGAGTTGAGAATACCAGCAAGGAAGGAAGCGCTACCGCGCTAGGAACCGATTTTCGGGGAAGTGGTTCAAGCATTGAATTTGATACGAGCAACGATTTTGATGGACATGACAACCTTCCGTATCACTCTGGTAGTTGATTTGAACATCGGCAGATGCTCCGGCTTCTAAGGTCATCTTTTGTGCTTTATGTTTTCTTGTTGCACATAATAGTCTTCATTAGGATTTTATTCATTAAGGACAATAATCTGCCATATCTCGTAGTGATAAGATCAGCACAAACGTAAATGGAGAACCGTTTGTAGGGGGTCTTTAAAGAAGTGTTACTGTATCCAATCAAGTCCGAACATAAGTTGGAATCAGGCTGCTTGGGTCTAATAAGTTCTGCTCAAATAAGTTCGGGTGAAGAGATTACACCCTAATTATCCTTGTTTGACTTATAATGTGTGTTTATGTCCTATCCAGATATGAGACAGTAGATCATGTTGGGGTCTACTGTGAAAATCTTGTTGAGACTGTGGAAGAAGCTGAAAGATTACTTGGCCCGAAAGATACTTACTTTTCTATCCACACTGATAACGAAGATGACACTCCTGTCTGCTGGAACCTCACTACCACCACCTTTCCCCCTTGTACTTTAAGATCAGCTCTCACTTGATATGCTGATCTTTTAAGCTCCCCCAAAAAGGTTTGTTATTTTCTATCAATTTCCACTACCTTATTCCTTATGGTTGCACCATCTTTGTTGTAATTATCTGATTTGCATGGTTTCGGTATCCTTTGCTCGCTTTAGCAGCTCATGCTTCGATCCAAATGAAGCCAAACGGTTGAAATATCTCGCATCTCTGCCGGAAAGGTGGTGAAGCTTTTCATTTTATTTGAATAGTCTTATGCCCGTAGCTTTTTCAAGACTCGTTGTTAAATAGTAGGAATTTTAATATTGCAGGATGAATATTCTCGGTGGGTAGTTGCAAGTCGGAGGAGTTTTCTTGAGGTCATGACCGAGTTCCCCTAAGCTAAACCACCACTTAGAGTTTTTTTTGCTGCAGTGGCACCACGTTTGCAGCCTCGATACTACGCCATCTCATCCTCCCCAAGGTAGTATATTCTCCCTTATTTTTTGGTGAACATAGTTCTTTTCTACATTAATCAGCTCATTGAGGAGGCATAGAGTAATTTGTTTCCATGTTTATATTTATCCCCTTCTCTTCGAATTAGCTAATGATATTGATTGTAATATCTCGGTCTTTGAATAGTGAAAGTAGGTTTTCAGTAACTTCAACCTTCTATTTCTCTGGTTCCAAAGATCATTTTAAGTTGGAGAAGAATTACTTATGATTCATGAGTGTGCCGGATGCCACAAATTATAGCATCCATTTGATTCTCACCTGTGAACTTTCTTCTTCATTAACATTATTGCGATCTTCCAAAGTGAATGAGTTGGGAACAACTTTAGTGCCAACTGAAGATGATTCACTTACTGCTAATTTTTAAAAATAATAATTAAATTAAGGTACTTGAAAATTAGGATATCTTAATTGATTTAAGGAAATAAAAGAATAAAATGTACTGCATATGTTAACAACTCATATTGTACATGGACATGAATCTTTGCGGATTTTGTGCGAGATACATTTGTTCCTAATTCTCTTTTGAAGCATAATCACAAATTACCTTCCATTTTTTAAAGTTATTGGCTGTTAGATGCTCGAGATGGTACTAATCATATCATATTTGGGTGTTTTGTATGTGTGTGCATGTGTGTGCAGAGTGGCCCCATCAAGAATTCATGTTACATGTGCATTGGTTCTTGATAAAATGCCCACTAGAAGGATTCATAAAGGAGTTTGTTCAATTTGGATGAAGGTATATTAATATATTATTGTAGTACATTTCTTGATATACGTACAAAGGGAGGGGGTCGGGTTGCATTTTCACTGCTAAATCCAGAAAGTCGAGGTTTTTTGGTTGGTGATAATGAAGTTCATAACTCAATGAGGAGATGATAAAAAATGCCTCCATATTCTTGCATAGATATCTACTAGATGAACCGATAATTTTTAGTATTATATAATTTTATTGACAAATGCCACATGAGACATCCGCATCAAATCGGTGCTTTACTTCGAAGAGCTTAATTTGACTGTATTTGGTCTTTCCGGAATTCCATAGCTCAAGGGGATTCTCATGATTGTAGTTGGGCACCCATTTTTGTGAGGCAGTCCAACTTCAAACTCCCAACAGATTCATCTGTTCCAATTATAATGATTGGTCCAGAACTGGATTAGCACCTTTCAGGGGATTCTTGCAGGTTCTAATATACGACCTAGTTGTTTGTCCTTTTCAAGCATTCTTCCTCTTATATTATAATAATCATATATATCTCTGTCTCAACTTCAGGAAAGATCCGCTCTAAAAGAAGACGGAGTAGATCTTGGGCAAGCGATATTGTTCTTTGGCTATAGAAACCATAAAGTGGTGAGATATGCCTGAGCTTTTCACCCTTTTATTCTTTTACACCTTTTTTCAATGTTATTGATGGAAAAAACCATTCCGGTAAAGGATTTTATTTACGAAGACGAGCTCCAGAACGTCGATGAAACCGATTGTCGAAGTAGGTGTATATGCTATTGGTATAAAACGTATAATGATTGTCGAAGGTTGCTTAGTATTCATAATTTCACGTGTTCTGTATGCAATGTGGCCTGATGCTACTGTTTTCGATCATGTTTTAGTTGATAACCGCAAAGCCAACAAGTGAATAAATTTGCCAGATCTGTAGTGATAAGATCAGCACGAGACGTAAATGGAGAACTGTTTGTTGCCTGTGATGTTCGTGCCTTTCCTGTTTGTCGTGCTTGTAACGAGCATGAGAGGGAAGATGGCAACCAATCTTGCCTATAATGCAAGACAAGATACAAAAAGCAGAAAGGTGAGTCAAATGGACATCTCGAGTATAAGTTCTTTGTTTTTGTCATGGAATGAGTTCTATAAAATTAACGATTAATGAGTGTTGTTTCTTTCTTTACAGGTAGTCCTGCAGTTCATGGGGACATGGTCGAAGATTCTGATGTTGATGATGTAGTCAGTGACGTCAATGAGCCCGTAGGAAATTCGATCTTGAAGGAGAAGCCACGAGAGAGAGAATGCTTGGTTGGCATATGAATCGGGGGACAGTCGGGGGAGCTTGGTCCTCCTAGCTATGATAAAGAGGTTCTCGTGAGCCATATCCCTAGGCCTGCAAGTGGGCGCCCGGTATATAGACTATTTTTTTTATTTCTCGTGTTCCTTATTTTGTGCACAAATTATCATGATAATGAATTATTTTCTCATTCTTTGCGTAGATTTCTGGAGACTTCTTAGTTGCATCCCCTGAGCGCTACTCAATGCCATCACCGGGGGCAAGACCTGGAGGTAATGATAATGATTTTGTATTCACTTGCTTTGTGCATTTAAAATAGATATGACTCTTTGCCTTTGCTATTGAATGACCTTTCTTGGAGTAAAATCTGTTTACACTTTGGGAATCATTTTTTTGCAGCTAATATTATAATTTCAAGGGAATTCGCATCACTTGGATTTGGAAAATGTAGCTTGGAAAGAAAGCAATGGTTGGAGATGAAGCAAGAGAAAAGTACAGGTCCCCCCGGCGTTAGTCATGCACCTTCAGAAGGAAGGTTTGCCAATGACATTGACGCCAGTATTGAAATTGATGTGGATGATCCTTTATTGTGAGTGCTCTCCTCAACAAATCCATAAATTTTATTGTCCTTTATGTTAGTGTTCTATGTCTAGGATCACAGTTTCACTTCTACATGGCTGCCCTCGACACTTCTATAGTGTTATGACCGGTTTAAACATATTCCAAAGTCTAAAGATTCCTCACTCACCATCCTATCATTGCTCAGGCAAACTCGCGTTGGGTAGTTAAGCCTATATTATGCCTAGGTTTAATTACTCATACTTGCTAAAAATAAGAAGAGAAAGAAGTAAAACTAAGTTAAAACGAATGCCTCAAATCATGAGAGAGAATATTCTTTGGATTCGATTGCTTTGTGTGATATCTAGCAAATTAGCTTAATTGGGTGAAACATGTATTATTAATTTGTTTATAACTATATGCCTACTAATATGTCCTTTTTTGTTCTTTCCGTCTCATGTTTTTTACTTAGAGATGCGAGGTTTATCAAGCTATGCTACACGTCAATGCACATATTAGACTTGAGGTTGGCCTAATCTCAACTTCTTTAATCTATCTGTTAGAGTATACATTATTCTGTTGTATTCCCGATGAACAGTTATACCTTTGCTTTTTGTTAGTGTAAATGGATAGTATCTTGTTGTTTTTGCTTTTCTATTACTATGTGCTGGTGAGCTGAATGGACAATCTTATGCTATCTTGCTTTTACAATTATTACGCGTGCCTTTGTGAAATTATGAAATACTTCATGTTTTATATGACCATGTATTAATTTTCTGGTGTAATAACATGGCGCTTTTCATAAAAAAAAAGGCTGATTATGCTAGAGGGTTGTGAAGATCTCAAAAAGTAACAACAAAACTATTACATGAGTGCACAATGTTCTAACTAATGCAAGATCTGGGGAGGGGTGTCAAGATCTTATGTACATGAGCTTTTCTTGCTAGGTTATTTCCTTGATTGAAACACACATTTTATGAATAGTAACTTGACTGGGAATGAGGTTGACCTTTAAGGAGTTACTAGAGTGGTAAATGAGTAGCAGATAATGATAGTTAACAATAGGGTTCTATAAGGTCAGTAAACGAAGTTATACACCGGGTCAAAGGGGATATGAAAAAACTTGCAAGCATAACAATTATTGACACAGTAGTTTTCATGAAATAATGAAGAAGTGGTGCTGAATGACGTTGATGTTGGTTGTTGCTAGAGCTACTTATTTCCCTATATGAAGCATGTAAGGATAAAGAGGATGAAGGGGGGTAGAAACTTAGGAAAGGGATATGAAAGAGGCAAAGAAGTTCGGTTCCATCAGTGCTTTAATTTGATTATTTCTTTCCTCTGGATCTCAGCATTCTCAGCTCAATGCTGTTCTCGCTGTTCCTTGAGAATCGCCCTCGAGACGTGGCCAGGACATTGTATGTTTCTTTCTCTTTCACTCTCACGTTCATGCTTAATAGTGCAAACTAAAGATCTGCGGTGGAGATCTTTGTCATCCTTCTGCATTAGATGGTAATGGACTAATGGTGCAGGTAGAATGCTTTATGTGTAATTGTATTATGTATTGCTGACTCTCGAGCTTTTATTGTTGAGAAATTGTTGCTGAGAACTGATTGTGACCTATATTGAAAGGCTTATCGAACAAAACAAACATCTGAATTATAGTAGGTATAGTTCGGGGTCTTGTATACTATTGTTTTGCTTGGAGGCTTGCTTTTTTAATGTGCAAGAGGAGAATTATAGGTGATAAGCATGAAGTTTATGTGAGCAAGTTTTGTAATTGTCTCTTTTACTTTACTTGCTTATCTGTTTTTTTTGGTACGGTTTATAGGTGTGTTAGATTACGTGTGTGACAGAGACAAAGGAGGGAGAGAGATGGAGAGGGAGGGGGAGAGAGAGAGGGGGGGGGGAAAGAGGGAGGAGGGAGAGAGGGAGAGAGAGAGAGAGGGGGGAGGGAGGGGGGAGAGAGGGGGAGGGAGATAGAGAAAGAGGGAGAGAGAGTTAGAGTTAGAGTTAAGGAGAGAAAGAGAGTTAGAGTTAGAGTTAGAGAGAGAGTTAAAGTTAGAGTGAGAGTTAGAGAGAGAGTGAGAGTTATAGTTAGATAGTTAGAGTTAGAGAGTTAGCAACTCTTCTCTCTTCCAACTCTTCGATATTTCTCTCTCTCTTTCATTCATTTCTGTGGTAAGCTTAACAATTCCTTTGATTTTTTTCATCATTTATGCTGTTTATGATTTCGAGTTTCAGTTTTTTTTTGTTAAAAAGTCTTCCTCTCATATCGTTTATGTCGATTCTCATTTTTTATTTCAAGTTTTAGGGTTTTATCTTGATGAAGTGAGATTGATTGTCAAAGAGGATATTCTTTTGCCGCTTTTTTCATTCACCCAACTATTTCATCGACTAATTTCTAGGGTTAGGGTTTGTCGGAAGCTTTTTCCGATCATCAAACATGGCGGCAGAAAAGTTATGGAATTTGAGTCAGCCTACTATTGATGTTCTTCTGCTCGACGCTATTATTGCCGCTTTCTATGGCACTGGATCTGAAGAACAGGTAACTATTTCTTACTCGTTTTTCACTGTTTTTCAGCAGCATTCGTTTGATTTTACTCGCTTTAGTGACGAGTGAGTGCAATGTTGTGCGCTTTTGTTTTACTGTGTTTTTAATGCTTGTGATTTTGTGGCAGTAATCGAGCAATGCTTTTGTTAATTTATTATGTTAATGGATATACATTGGTTAGTGTTGCATTTGAGAGCACTTAATTTTGATTTATATGTTGCTTTGCCATGTGAATGTATTGTTATGTACGCTAATTTTATAGAGTTATTGGATATTAGAATTAGATAGTTGAAGTTGTAGTTTGGTTTTACTGTTGGAATCCGCTGCGTCTGTTAGATGATCCTCTTCATTTTCTCTCTCCTCTCCTCTTCATTTTCGACCAGCCCCTTTCTATAAACTTCGTAAAAAAACGAACACCAACTCAAGTTGCTTGCCACGCTCAGAAGTATTATCTTCAAAGGAGTAATCTCAATCGTCGTAGATCTAGCCTTTTTGATATCACTACTGATTAGGTATGATCTCATTCAATCATCTTTGAAATCAAAATCAAAATTACTAGAAATTGAAGTATTATTCAGATTTCGTTTTTTTTGTGCTATAAAGGTTGCTGCAAGTCAATCGAATAATCGACAAATCAATAACAATGGAGTTTCTGAATCTTCACCTCCACAACAAGAACCAATTCAAGCGGTGGGAGCCATGAAATCAATGAGCAAACTGCAAAGTGGAATTTAGTGTTCTTTTCTATTTTGCAATTGTTCAAGAAATTCCCTTTTCTCTGCTTTAATATTCAAAATCAAGATTTAGTGAAAATTCTATCGTGGAATCTGCTTAATTTCTTGTTTTTTATTGTGTAATATAATCACCTAGATTCTATTAATTACAATCTAAAAGTCAAAGAGTGTGTCAAGTGGAGGAAGCTTCCTCATCTCAAGTTAGATTCTCCTTAAAAACAAATTACTCCCACCTTACTTACCAGATTAAATTTTCACTTGCTTTTATATTTAATAATGCAGAAAATCAACCCATGGTTGAGCAAGAATATCGCAGAGAAGACAGGTATGAGATAGATCTCATGGTAAGGATCTAAGAGAAAAGTTGTAAGTGTGAATTCTCTATTTTTAAATTAATATTTATGGTTATATAATTAATTCTATTGGTTAAGTACAGACACCGCCTTCTGCAATTGAGATCGTCACTGAAGAGGGAGGAAGAGATGGCGGAGATGAGAAGTCGCCAAGTCGGTGCCACTTCTATGCTTGTCGATCACCTGATTAGGTATTTAATCTATCAAAGTAGTATTAATGGCTAATAGTAATTAGATACCAAATAATTGGTTGTCGAATTACTTTGTGGTTGTTTACCTGGTAAGTAATTGTAGTATTGTTAGTGAGCAATAGTAACCATTTACTTTTCAAGTATAAATGTATAATCATGAATTATAAAAAAAAAAGTATAAATGTATAATCATGGTTAAGCTTTACATTGCATGTTGCCTGTGAGCTGCCTTTTTGAGGTACAGATGTAATCATGATACTTTGTTATAAAACTCGGTACTGCACATATTCATCTAATCAATTTTATATCCAAATTTTTGATTAACTTGAATATTAAAAAGCCGTTTTGCCTCCTAGATATACTGTATTTGCTAAAGGAGTGTACAATTTGGGAAATACACTTCTTTTTTATGTTGAGGATTTGATTATTGAAGATTTTGTGTTCAAATTTACTAAATACTTAAGTACTAATTTGTTTTGCTGGTGGGATCTTTTGTTATTAGCCTTAAAAATACTCATGGCCCCTCCTTTTTTTTCGAAAAGCTGAATATATGTCATAGTTTGGGATTCTATACTATTATGGACGCTTAAAAGGAGATTGTTTCGAGTAACTTTCAAAGACACACGTTGATGGGTGGAATTGAAACCTTTTGTGCAAAAGGGAGAAACAAGAGGAACAGAAATAGATGAGGGAAAATTGGAGGAATGCAAGAGATGAAGGGAGCAAGTGGAGAAAGGAGAGCTACAAGAGAGATAGAAGTTGTGACGACAACTTCACTGGTGGCAAATCAAAAGTTAAAAAGATCAAGGGTCAGATCATTTCTCATCTTAATCTTTTTTACATGTCAGATCATTCCCATGCAATGGGATCATGCAAAAGAATGTCTTCGGGTATGATATATAATCGAGTATATAAATGGTCGATAAGGGTCATGGTGAGGCCAAATTAGTGAATAATATGCTTGGAGAATCTTACACCAACTTGGTATTTCATCTTTCTTTCTTACATACATCTGGTTTATATTGTTTATTTTTTACCTTCACCTATGTTGCTTCTCAATCAGGTGCCACAGTGGCCTCCTACATTCTTTAAAAAAAAAATTGCCTCCTATAAATCAACCTAGAATAAGGCGGAGCGTCATATCGAAAAAAAACCCTTATTTGAAAATATTTGCATCATATTTGATTTATGTTTTGTAATCTCAGTCATGTGTTGTTAATTAGGTCATGTGTGTCACTCACTCGTCTTTTTTACTTGGCTATTAAAAATTCTATGTTAGTTATTTATGCATCTTACTATCAAAAGCAAGGGGCATTTGTGATAATCACTCCATTTGTAAAGAACCTACCACTCTAATGGTTTGATATAAACCATCATTCTTAGCATCTCTTTTCTCGACTAATATGGTATGTGTGTGTGGACATAACAGTTCTAAAAAATTAATATTTTCTCGTTAGTCGTTTGACATACAGTCATGTCCCTAAATGATTTTCACATTTGGATTTCACATGGTGCCTAAGATGATGATAAAAGTAGAATGAAAAAATTGAAAAATAACAGAGAAAGAAAATGTAAGAGAATGCATTTGGATAAGGAAAAAAGAGAGCTTGCGATGGAGTGATGGAGAGAGAAAAGATGATTTTATTTTTTAAACTAAATAGAAATGTGGCATACTATTCGGGCCAATCATAGCGTAAAAACTTGTGGACGACAAGTAAAAGGCAGATTGAGTATTACATTAGCTGAGAGCTTGGCTTTTAGACAATCAAAGAAGAACTATTATTGGATTTCCTCCCTTTATTTCTATCTCTTATAAAAATTAGAGTTATTTGCAATGCCATTGCCAACATCAGAAATTGAAGCAAGAGTTATTTCTTATGTTTCTTTTAACCCCTCAATTATCAAGAGCATACTGTTTAAAATTATCTTTGTTCGTAAGTTCCAGAGTGCGCTATCCTCAATTTGATATATTTTGCGGGCGAGAGGTTGTGGTTAATGTTGGTCATTCGGCCTATATATCACCATCGGGGCCTAATCCTATAATGGTCCGGGTTAGATGCTTTTTTAAATATAGCTAGGTGTAGTTGGGGTAGTAACAATTTATTTGTACATGACGGAAGATTGATTTGCTTTTCAAATGTTGGTAGTAAGCTTATATGTGTTTTAGTACTTTATGCTTGTAAAGAATTCCTCAGGTGGGACTATTTGTTTCAAAGGTCTTCCACTATCTCTAGGTAGTCGAGTTTTAGCTGCCCTTTGGTTTTAATCTGTGGACAATGCTCTACAGTTTGATGGTTTATCATTCTACCTATGTGAACTATTTGGATCCATCCTCTTAGCGTTGCTCGGAATTTTATCATCGTATCTTTGCGTGGATTGTTTGTGTATTTTAGCTTATGCATGGAAACCGTCTTTTTATTCTAAATTTGCAGCCTTTCCCCATCAAACCATCCCTCTCTTCAACACTCTTGCGGTTTCGCACCAATTACGAGGAGTTCGGTTCTGTTGGGATAATTAGAACCGCCTCCCAAGAATATAATCATTCATATACATCTTTGGTAAGGAGAATCCTATTATTTTAAAGGCTACATATCGGGTTTTAGTCTGTTTGTAGTACTTATTGTTGTTGGTAATATGAGATTGCATTTAACTTGTGATCGGGGACATCACTTGCTCCTATGTCTCGCACAGTGCAAGAGAGAGAAGGAGAGAGAGAGAGAGAGGGAAAGGGAGAGGGAGGGGGAGAGGGAGGGAGGGAGGGGGAGAGAGATAGGGGAGGGGGGAGGGAGGGAGGGAGGGAGAGAGAGAGGGAGATAGGGAGGGGGAGGGAGAGCGAGAGAGAGATGGAGAGAGAGAAAGGAGAGAGAGAGGGAGAGAGGGGAGTGAGGGAGGGATGGAGAGAGAGTGAGAGAGATAGAAAGGGAGATAGAGAGGGAGAGGGAGAGGGAGAGAGGGAGGGGGAGATGGAGAGAGAGAGAGCGAGAGCGAGCGAGAGAGAGAGGGGTAGAGCGAGAGGGATGAAGGGAGCGAGAGCGCGAAAGCGAGAGAGAGAAAGAGGGAGAGGGAGAGGGAGAGGGAGATGGAGATGGAGGGAGGGAGGGAGCGAGAGCGAGAAATTAAAGAGATGGAGAGCGAGAGGGGAGGGAGGGGGGAGGGAGGGAGCGAGAGTGGAGCGAGAGAGAGAGAGGGGGAGGAGAGGGGGAGAGGGATAGGGAGAGAGAGAGAGGGGGAGGGGAGAGAGAGAGAGATAGAGAGTTACGGCGTTGGAGGAACGCCCGTTCTTTTGAGGAAGATAGAGAGCGAGTTTAAGACAATTTCCACAAAATGGAAGCATTCACTTAATAAAAATGAGGGAGTAAGCCCTTGGAGGAGAATATTTTATTCATTTGCGTTTCTTTTTGGAAAAAAATGATGGTAATATGAAGGAAGGGGAGAATTAGTGAGAATAAGAATATTAAGATGAGAAAGAAAGAGTCGAGTTGGGAGAGAAGGGTAGAGTTGTTTGGCCTTGTATCTTGTTAAAGAAATATGAATAATAGAAAAATACACGAATAAATACAGTTGGAGAGAGAGAGAGAGGGTCAGGTAAAGGGGGAGAATGTTGGATGGTTGAGCACGAGAAACAAGGATAGTAAGAGAGACATAGATTTATACTTCATCATAGAGAAATATTTTTGACGGGGAGCTCTTTGATTAGATTACGGGTTGTATGGTTAAGCTTTTTAGTGATTACTTGAACTTTATTTTATTGCGGTTGTTTCTAATTTTTCTGTTTATGGGACAATTTTTCTTTTCGATTTAAAGTGTATTTAGGGAGGCGTAAAAAGTCGTTGTACTTCCGCCCAAGAGTCATAATGGATGGCTTACCTAACAAGTTTGTCTTTTTTTTGTGAATTACTCGTGTGAATTACTTGTGTCACTTGTTTATTAATTGTTCTTATGTAGTGTTCTTGGAAGTTGTTCTTACTGGTATGTAATTCGAATTATTAGTCGATTATATATAAATATATATATATATAAATTGGCAATTTGTTATAGACATCTTTTTCTGAAAAACTACCATATATAAAGACGTTACATTTTAAAACAAAAATGTTATATTGTAAATTTATTTTGATTCATATTTTAGTACAAATGATGAGGACAATGAGGCAACAAAATAGACATTCAATATCTTTGTTGTAATAGCTTCATGTTCAATTTCTTAGCCATAAATAATTTTACATGAATATCTTAATTGTAACGGTTTTTTCACCATATACCCCGACAAATTTTTTTTGCACCATATACCCTTTCGACTTTTGAAATTCACCATATACCCCTCTCGAGACACATAATCGTGTCTCCCCATTTAAGGATCCGATGATGAAACATACCGCGACATTAGTTGGCGCGACCCAACGGAAGAGCAATCTAAAGAACCATTCTAAAATGTGTTTCGAAATGATATTCTAAAGCCCAATTAATTGTTCATGATGATTAATTGTATTTCAAGCCCATAGAATGTTTTAAATCCATTTTAAAAGCCCAATCATATATTTATTATTTTAATGGATATTTTTCATAAATATTTTATTATCTTTGATAAATAAATCAGATTTTTAATCCGTAAAATTCCATCTCCGGAATTTTTAGGGATAAAAAAAGTATCTTCGAAAGACGCGCAATGGAATATGCTCGAATATTCCGGGAATATGCGCCGGACGCGGGCCGCTCGGCCGCGCCACGTGCGTCCATCACATTGGCCATATCGCGTCGAGCTAGCCAATGAGCGCCGACACGTAGATTTTGTGACTCACACGAGTCTGCGTCAGACGCAAGTCTTGTGTGAGACGCAACATACTTTTCTATCTTTTCAAAACGCGTTAACACATGTGCATCTCTGATTGGGCTGGTTGCGTCAGGCACACCAATGTGCGCCGACGCGTGGCATTGCGCTCGCCACATAGGCCTGCGCCTGGTGGAGGGCTTGCGTGAGGCGCACGTGCTTTGTCTTCTATAAATACCCGTATTTTCCCGAATTACGGACGGCTTTTCAATATTATTATTTCACGAATACAAAAACTTACGAAAACCTCTAATACTTCAAACACTCAAACAGTCAAACACTCAAATACTTTTAATACTTTCAATCAATTCTTTCATACTGCGTTCTTGGTTCCACGATTGCTCCGCCTAAAGATCGTTGCGCTCCTCAATCTAAGCCGCTTAGGTATAATACCTGAGGATCCTTGAATCAATTATTTTTATATTGAAGTTACTAACCATTTATTTCATGATGTAGATCTTTAATATAAAATCGCTCTATTGTACATTCTAAACCTCCTTTTTTATATTTATTTTTCATTATTATCATACTTGCTCGATCATTATATGCATGCTATATGATTGTCTTGCTTTTCGCTTTTATCACCCACATGTTATTTTTGCTAATAAAGACCTAAAGAACTGTTCTAACATTAATCATATTAATTTGGACAACCCGCTAGGTTCCCTGTAATATTGATTGCATAATAACTTGTCACTAAAAATAGTCTCTTTGTGTGTTTCCTGAACCTACTTAGTCTAAATATTTTTAAGGTGTTTAAAACGTTATTTGATTATTCTTTGGCATAAAATCTGCAATGAATCGATATTTAGTATAGGCCAACTTTTACCTAGGCCGCCCTTTCGGGTTTTCAACTTAGCGGGCTTGGACATACCTTGGAGAAGGAGTTAGGATTTGATGAAAGGATTATGAATTTGAATTATATGGATTAAAGTTTTGATGAATCGAAGGTATTTGAATGAGGGGTAGAACTTGTGTGCAAGCCCCCTAACTTGACTTTTATTTGCCCTTGGCTCTTTCTTTTGAATATTTTCTTTTTTGTCCTGTGCGTTTTTGCTTTTTTCATTTTTTCACTATTTTATTTTGCCTGGCATTGATTTTTTTGTAGTGAGGCTTGCACACAAGTTTGGTTTAGGGTATTGGAAGGCTTGAAGGATATCCGTGGAGCTTTGGTTAATGGAGGGATTGTTTGGTTTATGATCATGGAGATGATGGTTTAAGGATTTTTTTTCTTTGGTTGTATGAGGATGGCTTATGAAAGGTAATGGAAGAGAGAGGGAATAACTCCCGATCCAAAGGATGTCCCTCTTTTTTCCGTTTTTTTTATTAGTCAAGTTCATTAGGTGATTCGAGTTTCATCATTGAGTTAGAAGCATATATAAAATGATGGAAGGCCAATGAAAATGAAAATGAAATTCTTTTATTAATCAGATATAAATAGAATAAGGCTTATTAGAAATAAAAACCTAAATGCCATAGACTCGACAAGAAAGGAAATGAAGGAGCTAGGGGAGGGACTCTCCGACTCAACCTAGAAAACTAGCGTTAAATGACTAAGCCCCGACGTTATTTAGGTGCTGCCCAAGGGGTTGCTGTTATTGTTGACTTTTGCTCCAGGCGGAATTGACAATCTACCGTCTTCAACCACTGTAAAGGTTTTATTGAAAATTATTTTGTGTTGATAGAAGTCAGCAACAATTTTTTTTCGAAGAATCATAAACCTAATTGGATATAGGAAAATCATAGGGACAAATTATCCAATGTAGATTTCCCCGTCTTGACTCCATAGATGGTCAAAGTGAACCAAAGATTGAGTTCGAGGGTGAGGGTACGAATATAGTCATAATGAACCACATTCGCCCAAAGTTGGCCTCTACTAAATATCGATTCATTGCGATTTTATGCCAAAGAATAATTAAGTAATGTTTTAAACACCCTAAAATATTTAGTCTAGGTTGGTTCAGGAAACACATAAAAAGACTATTTTTTAGTGACAAGTTATTAGGCAATCAATTTACAGGGAACCTAGCAGGTTGTCCAAATTAATCTGATTAATGTTAGAATAATTCTTTAGGTCTTTGATTAGCAAAAATAACATGTGGGTGATAAAAGCATTGAAACAGGACAATCATATAATATGCATAGAATGATCAGGCAAGTATGATAATATACAAAGGCAAGAATAATATGAACATAAAATAAAGTATAGAAAAGGGATTAGAATGTACAAAAGCACGATTATTACTTAAAGATCTACATCATGAAATAAATTGTTAGTAACTTCAAAGCAATAAATATAATTGATTATTCAAGGATCCTCGAGAATTATACCTATGCGGCTTAGATATAAGAGCGCAACGATCTTTAGGCGGAGCAATCGTGGAACCAAGAACACAAACGTGAAAGTATTGAATGATTGAAAGTATTTGAGTGTTTTGAGTATTTGAGAATTCGAAGTGTATTGTAGTATACGAAGTGTATTTCTGAGTTTTAGAGAGAATTTGTATTCGTGAAATAATAATGTGAAAAGCCGTCCGTAAATCGGGAGAATACGGGTATTTATAGAAGACAAAGCACGTGCACCTCACGCAAATCCTGCGCCAGGCGTAGGCCTACGTGGCAGGCGCAATGCCACGCGTCAGGCGCACATTGGTGTGCCTGACGCAGCCAGCCCAATCAGAGATGCACATGTGTTAATGTGTTTTAAAAAGATAGAAAAGTATATTGCGTCTCACACAAGACTTGTGGCTCGACGCAGACTCGTGTGAGTCACAAAATCTACGTGTCAGGCGCTCATTGACTCGCCTGACGCGATATGGCCAATGTACAAAACAATTTTCAATAAAACCTTAACAGTGGGATAGTCAAATCAAATATGCGCTCACACCGTGTAGGTGAAATAAAAATACGCCTACAATTTGGCGACTCCACTGGGGAGGATTTTAAAAAATTAATTTTTTTTTAAATGAGTGGATGAAACTTGAAAAATACGATTCATTTTTATTTTCATGCCTTTGAATAATATACGCCTTTGCATATGCATGGCTATTATTCACCCACCATAAGGACAATCTACCTTGCCTCATTAGCACATGTTCTATGTGTGAGGTCACCCCGGAGGGTTTGCGCTTTGTCCTTCCAAAAAGCTTCCTGAGCGATAGTGTTGGATCTTAGTCATAAGCAAACCTACCCAACCATGGCATTGTTCTCTTGTTCCTGACTTGAGACTGGAGTGCGTCTTACACGTGGCCACCTCTTTAAGCAGAGGTACGAAGCGTGGGATCAATCTCTTAGTCATGGACCCTTTTCAGACTGAACCTAAACCTGACCAATAGTTGAATGTAGAACTGGACTTTAGGTTGAGAACTTTTGCATCCATGTTACCTGACATTTATGTGTGATTGCAATTTTTGCCTGCTAATATACTTTGCGCCCGAAAATATTGCAAATCGCGTCTAAAACAAAATCGTCATTTTCCCTCGAACCTTCGTCAATTAATCAATACGCGTGCCGCAGAGCATTGCGCCAAACGCATTAATTTGCGCCTGGCGCAACGCTCCTGCGCCAGACGCATAGGCTGTGCACCGCGCGCACCAGTTGCGTGGCACGCAGCCTATTCGTCCCATGCTTATTGGTCTTTTGACCTTTGTTCGAGTCTAAGATAACAAGTTTGCATCGTATCATATTAAAAAAAATCCTGTCTTTTCATGCAAGGTCTAGTCCGTCTAAAAAAAATGCATCTAAAGGGTCATTGTAGAGCTAGAGTTGTCATGCATGTTTACCTCTTCCCATTTCCTCCCTGCTGTTCAACAAGTCTTTCCTATCATTCTTACCCTACCATATTCAATCAATTTACATATTTTCAAAATCAATCCTACACCTTCCTTTATTCTACCTTTTTCAAAAATATTTACTAATCATCATCATACCACGACATTTCAAAAAAAAAAATATTCTTCAAAATTAATCCATCATCTTTTCCTAACAAAAGATAAAACATGGGGTTCCTTTCAAAAACGAATTTCGAAAATTCTAAGCCCAATCCAAACACCTTCATCGAATCCAATCCAATCAATCTGATCCATCTTGCATTCATTCTAGGCCCATGTGCATTAGAGTCCATTTTTGCATTCATATTAAGTCCTTCTAAACTTGAGTCCATGCATTCATATTAGGCCCACTAGCATTAGAGTCCATCTAAGGCCCATATAAGTCTAGTTCAAGTCAAAGGTAGGCCTATGTGCATCTCTATGTGAACCCTAGTCTATGTCAAGTCCAGTCCAAGTCTAATCCCAGTCAATTCCATGCAAAGTCCAATCCTAGTCCATTTCCAATGTCAAGCCCATATGCATCTCCAAGTCTATATCAAACCTATATGTTAATCTAATCCAAACTTAGGTCCATTTAGGCCCAATTCATATCCTAGGTCTAGTTTGCATCTCCATGTAGGCCCTAGTCAAGTCCAATTCCTTCAGAAGTTCATAATAGCCAAAATTCCTCTAAAGTCCAGCCTGCTTGCTCCCCCGTAAGTTCAAGATCTAAGCATGCCTTAAGTCTATAGGCATTGTTGTGTCTAGCCTGCTTGCTCACCCGTAAGTTCAAGGTCTAGCATTCCCTAAGTCCATAGGTAATTCTTGTGTCTAGCCTGCTTGCTCACCCGTAAGTTCAAGGTCTAGCATTCCCTAAGTCCATAGGCAATTCTTGTGTCTAGCCTGCTTGCTCACCCGTAAGTTCAAGGTCTAGCATTCCTTAAGTTCATAGGCAATCTTTGAGTCTAGCCTGCTTAGTTTAATGTAAGTTTCGAAGTCTAGTTGTCTAGCCTGCTTGCTCACCCGTAAGTTCAAAGTCTAGTTGCCTAGCCTGCTTGCCTTAAGTTAAGAGTTTGGTCTCTGTTATTGTCCAACCTTCATTAATGTCTAGCCTACTTGCTCACCCGTAAGTTCAAAGTCTAGCATTTCATAAATCCATAGGCAATTTTCGAGTCTAGCCCGCTTAGTCTAATGTAAGTTTCGAAGTCTAGTTGTCTAGCCTGCTTGCTCACCCTTAAGTTCAAAGTCTAGTTGCCTAGCCTGATTGCCTTAAGTTAAGAGTCTAGTCTCCCTTATTGTCCAATCTTCCTTAAAGTCTAGCCTGCTTGCTCAATCGTAAGATCAAAGTCTAGTCTCTCCTAGGTTGAGTCAGAGAGTCCTTACCCTAAGCCATTTCTGTCCTTTCCCATCGAGTCTATGTCACTATAGGACTTCATCTATTATAGCCTTTCTATTTCCATTTTCATTTCATTTCATTTTTATTTTTATTTTTCATTGGCCTTTCTCCATCATTTATGCTTCGAGTTCGATGATGAAACTTAAATCACCTAATGACCTTGACTAATAAAAAAAAAAATCGAAAAAAAAATGAAAGAAAAATAAAAAAAATGGACATATTTTTGGATCAGGAGTTATTCCCCTCTCCCTCCATCATCCATAAACAGTCATTAGCCAAATAACCTTCCAAAATCAAAGCTCCAAAAATATCCTTCAAACCTTCCAATACCCTAAACCAATAGCTTGTGTGCAAGTCTTACTACATAAAAAAGATCAATGCCGTGCAAAAAACAAAAAAAAAAAAAAAGTGAAAAAAGATCAAAGTGCGAAAGAAAAAAGCAAAAGCAAAAGAAAACGCACGATGTAAAAAAAAATGCAAATAGAAAAAAGCCAAAGGCAAAGAAATAAAAAGTCAAGCTAGGGGACTTGCACACAAGTTCTACCCCTCATTCAAATTCTTCAATCCATCAAAACCATAGCCCATGTAATCCAAATCCATATCTTTACTAGCCCAGCTAATTAAACGTTCATCAAAGCCTCGAGCCTTAAACCTTCAACCTTTCATCAATCCTAACTCCTTCTTCAAGGTATGTCCAAGCCCGCTAGGTTGAAAACCCGAAAGGGCGGCCTAGGCAAAAGTTAGGGCACAAAAAAGAATAAAAAAAGAGAAATCAGATCTGGAACTACGAATGGTCTGATTCCGCAATGATACGTAGGAATCCTCATCTCGAGGTCCGACCGCTTCAATAAAATAAAATTAGTCATGGTCTAATGATTTGATTTTCTAGAGTTCGAGAGCATATTCTTTCTAGATCCCGACATAGACCTCGAGTCTGAACCTAGCCTCGTCAAAGCCTTTTCCCACCTACATGCATTTGAGTCACAAATTCAAAACTTTTTTTTTCCAATCCAAGCTCTCCTTTTCCCCGAAGGACTCTCCGATGATTCCATGGTCTCTGGCGATATTTGACTTTGCCTATATCAACTTCCCAAAGAAGTGTCCCCAATACAATCCCCAAGGAAAACTTTCAATGTTCAAGACATAGCAACTACACTTCAATATCAAATCAACTACATTTCAATCAAAGCTCAAGCCTAATTCAAGGCAAGCTCACCCAAAGTGGGGGCTTCCTATATGTGGTGGTTCCTCCAATTCGAATCAAACTCCCGAAGAGTTGTAATCTGCGGACCTCATTTACGGACCCCAATCATTTACTAAAAATGATTTTCGAAAATTATTCTATCTATTTCTACTCATGCTATCATTCTACACATCTTCTAGCCGTGCAAAATCCCGACCTTGCATTGCGGACCTTGCAAAACCCCCGACTTTGCATTGCATTTCATACATTCTAGTCTTATATAACCCCCGACCTTGCATGACGTGTCATCCCTTAGCTTTGCATAACCTTAATCCTTGCATTGCGTCTTGTGCATCCTTAGAGAGTCTAAGTTTGCATTATTGCATCATTATGTGCTTATCTGAGTTGTTTGCACCTATCTGCTAACATCTTCTTCTGCAGGTAATCAGATTGCTTGTAGTTATTATCCTGCATACAAACTTTGTTTTGCAGAGACTGGCGGTTATAGATCAGTTCTAAATTGCAGTGCGTTTAGAATCGTTCTCCGTCCCGACACCGTATACTTTGACTATCGGTTTCCTGAACCTTAGTCAAAGTGGGGGCTTCTGTAGACACATAATCGTGTCTCCCCATTTAATGATCCAATGATGAAGCATACCGCGGCACTTAAGGTTTTATTGAGAATTGTTTTGTATTGAAAGAAGTCGCCAACAATTCTTTTTAGGAAGAATCATAAACCTAATTGGATATAGGAAAATCATAGGGACACATTATCCAATGTAGATTTCCCCGTCTTGACTCCATAGATGGTCAAAGTGAACCAAAGATTGAGTTCGGGGGTGAGGGTACGAATATAGTCATAATGAACCACATTCGCCCAAAGTTGGCCTCTACTAAATATCGATTCATTGCAGATTTTATGCCAAAGAATAATAAATAATGTTTTAAACACCCTAAAAATATTTAGTCTAGGTTGGTTCAGGAAACACATAAAAAGACTATTTTTTTAGTGACAAGTTATTAGGCAATCAATTTACAGGGAACCAAGCAGGTTGTCCAAATTAATCTGATTAATGTTAAAACAATTCCTTAGGTCTTTGATTAGCAAAAATAACATGTGGGTGATAAAAGCATTGAAATAGGACGATCATATAATATGCATAGAATGATAAGGCAAGTATGATAATATACAAAGGCAAGAATAATAGGAACATAAAATAAAGTATAGAAAAGGGATAAGAATGTACAAAAGCACGATTATTACTTAAAGATCTACATCATGAAATAAATTGTTAGTAACTTCAAAGCAATAAATATAATTGATTATTCAAGGATCCTCAGGAATTATACCTATGCGGCTTAGATTGAATAGCGCAACGATCTTTAGGCGGAGCAATCGTGGAACCAAGAACGCAGCGTGAAAGTATTGATTGATTGAAAGTATTTGAGTGTTTAGAGTATTTGAGAATTCGAAGTGTATTGTAGTATACGAAGTGTATTTCGGAGTATTAGAGAGAATTTGTATTCGTGAAATAATAATGTGAAAAGCCGTCCGTAATTCGGGAAAATACGGGTATTTATAGAAGACAAAGCACGTGCACCTCACGCAAGCCCTGCGCCGAGCGTAGGCCTACGTGGCGAGCGCAATGCCACGCGTGAGGCGCACATTGGTGTGCCCGACGCAGCCGGCCCAATCGATCGAGATGCACATGTGTTAACACGTTTTGAAAAGATAGAAAAGTATATTGCGTCTCACACAAGACTTGCGTCTGACGCAGGACTCTGTGTGAGTCACAAAATCTACGTGTCAGGCGCTCATTGGCTCGCCTGACGCAATATGGCCAATGTGCTGGACGCACGTGGCGCGCTGAGCGCAGCCCCCGCGTCCGGCACATATTGTGGAATATTCAAGCATATTACATTGCGCGTCTTTCGAAGATACTTTTTTATCCTTAAAATTCCAGAGATGGAATTTTACGGATTAAAAATCTGATTTATTTATCAAAGATAATAAAATATTTATGAAAAATATCCATTAAAATAATAAATATTTGATTGGGCTTTTAAAATGGATTTAAAATATTTTATGGGCTTGAAATACAATTAATCATCATGAACAATTAATTGGGCTTTAGAATATCATTTCGAAACACATTTTAGAATGGTTCTTTAGATTGCTCTTCCGCTGGGTCACGTCAACTAATGCCGCGGTATGTTTCATCATCGGATCCTTAAATGGGGAGACACGATTATGTGTCTACAGAGTTTTATTAATAAAAATATCTTTTATAAAAATAATCTTTTCCCAATGTAATTTTTAAATATCTTTTATCTAACTCTTTTCTAAAATCTTTTTTAGATACCTATCTTTCGAAAACCTATTGCAACCCAACTACCTAAACCTATATATTACCCCAATGTCCTCCATCCAAAGAATCTCCTAGCAAATTTTTACGGCAAACACAGACTTCACTCACAAAAAAGTCCGTAATTCGGGAAAATACGGGTATTTATAGAAGACAAAGCACGTGCGCATCACGCAAGCCCCGCGCTGTGTGTGCCTACGTGGCGGTGTAATGCCACGCGTTAGACGCACATTGGTGTGCTCGACGCAAGCCCCAATCGTAGATGCACATGTGTTAACGTGTTTTGAAAAGATAGAAAAGTATGTCAAGCGCCTCAAACAAGACTTGCGCTCCGACGCAGACTCGTGTGAGTCACAAAATCTACGTGTCGCGCTCATTGGCTCGCTGTGGTACCCGATTTTTGACTGTCTAAATTAACGGTCTGGATCCCACGAAAGTCTCTCATTGGACATTGAGTTTTAGAAAACTTGGAAGTCGCCACCCTATTAATATCTGAATAGGGACAGATTTATTTAATAAATCGTTCTAAAATCAATTTCAAGAAAAATCATTTAAAACGATGATGACTTCATATGGATAAGGCTTTTTTGAAAATTGGTCTTTCATACCATGAGATAGGGTTCTGGGTTTAGGTTAAGAGGTGCGAACGTCTCGAATCTCGTCTCCTCTTCCGTTCTAAAGAACCGGCTCTTACTAAATGCGTTATTTTCCATTTTAAAGTAATCATGGCTATTAAAAAGAAAGAAAATCACATAATTTGCACATATACACATTAACCATTTTTATTTAGGACCAATATATCATTTGTACATGGTAGGTTTGAGCACTGAAGTTGCACTACGTACCAATCATTGCGGGATTGGAATCCACTCATGGATCAAAACCGTCGTAGTTCGAGCATATGTCTCACCCTAAATGGCCAATTCCACCTGGGGAAAGAAGAGGAGGGAATAGATTATGAATAACTCTCCTTTAGAATTAAACAAATCTATTTAAATGAGGTAATCACTCCAATTAGTGATTGAAATTAGATTAAGATAATCACCTTAATTAGTGATTATATAAGGAAGGAAATAAGTAATCACCCTAATTAGTGATTAAAATGGAAAGATAATCACGTTGATTAGTGATTAATAATGACGGTTAGGAAATAATCACCCTAATTGATGATGATTAAGGTTTAATATAATCACTCTAATTAGTGATTAAATGAGAAAAATAATCGTCCTAATTAATGTTCATTAAGGTTGGAGATAATCACTCTAATTAGTGATTAAATGAAAAGAATAATCGTCCTAATTAACGATTATTAGGGTTTAAGATAATTACTCTAATTAGTGATTAAATGAGAAGAATAATCATCCTAATTAACGATTATTAGGGTTTAAGATAATCACTCTAATTAGTGATTAAATAATGATTGGAGATAATCACCCTAATTAGTGATTAAAAGAAGTTTGAGTTAACCGCTCTAATTAGCGATTAATCGAGGAATGAAAGAACCACCTTAATAGTGATCACGTTTATGATTTTCGAGAGGTCATAGAAGGTTTGCTTCCTAATTGAAGGCTTTTGAGAAATCAACTTTATTGAAGATTATTAAGTCATTTGGAGAGAAATGATCAATTTGAGATCAAATTTGGAGATTGTGTTTGGCTAGTTGGAATTTGGCCATTTAAAGCGAGACACGCAAAACGGCCTAAAATCAATTTGGAGATCATAATTACCAATATAATTATGTCAAATTATATGATTAATCCATTTGAATATGGAGAACACATTTTTAAAATGTAAGATGGATCATCATACAATTTAACTTAGTTAGATTTGCAATTTTTCCTCTTAATTGAGATTGGGTCATTTGATTCATGTACTATGACATATTGGACCCAACATGCAACATTTGTAACATTAGTTGCTTATTTTATTAAAAAGAATTGTGAAATTATTTATGAACATTATGTATAAACATCTCCATGTTTTTTTATTAATTGAGTGATGCAACAATTATTTACAAAGAAACTATTATTACAACAATATTACAAAATCTATGATCTATACAAATCTTCAATCTTGAACTTCACCATGATGCTCCTTGATCTTCACCTCCTTGAATGGGCTTTGGTGACCACTTGAATTATGGTGAATTTTATATCAAAACCGGTCAAAAACAGACCTTTATTCAATTTGTTCTTTGAGATCCAACATATTGAATTTATTTTGAAGTGAAATTTGGTATGAACATTCTAGACATTTTGAAAGACTAGACTGGAAATTTTCACTTGAATTGGACAATTTTAAGACTCTTTTTTATTTATTTTCTTAACTGAAAGGAAAATCAGTTTTCTGGAATTAAGTGATTTACATGAACGGTTTTGTAAAAATGATGTAAAATTGTATAAAATTCATATGAATATGATTTTTATACTTTTGAAAAGATACTGATGTTTTCTTTAAACTTAATGTTGTTAGTTTTATCTAAATGATTTTTATTTTAAACTATACTGATGAATATGTCAAATTATAAAACAATCCTAGGTTCAAAATACCAATGTTTTTACTTAATTACCAATGTTTTTAGTTTTATCTAAATGTTTTTAGATACTGATGAATATGTCAAATTATAAAACAATCCTAGGTGGTACTCGGACAAAATCGCTTTGCACAACAAAGTTGTATGATTTTTAATTATTTACACAAAATTCGTTTCTTAGAAATTCCAAAGCCCAGATTGCCGGAAACATCGTTCACTTCATAGGAAAAATATTAAATCCTACAAACTATTCCGATAATACAGACGAAAAAATGGAATGAAATACGAAATTAAAACTGATTATAATTACAGCATCACATTTCTTTTTATGGAGATGTTTATACATAATTTTTCTTTAATTTTTTTATGAAATCATTTTTGGTGATGAATAACAACTTGATTAAGGAAAATCACATAATCACATTGTTTCCTAAGAGTCACCCCATTAGAGGTGACTATTCTAGGTGGGGTGATTTAAGGTTGGGAACCTATTAGGACTTCCACATACCCAAATCATTCCAAAGATTAAAAAAATGATAAGAAGAAAACAAGAAGAAAGTTAGTAGATGATTAAGAAGATAATCAAAATAAACAAGAATTTCGACTTTACCTTGCTAGCTCAATGATGTACTTTCCTTTTGCCAATTTTTCTACCTTTTTTGTGATTTTCTTAATTTCTAAGTGAGTTTCTAAATCCTCTTAATTACTAACTTAAACTCTTTTTGCGTTTTTTCCTTTTGATGAACTTCTTTTACTTACTTATTAAGACTTTTGATTAGATGAAAAAATTTAAGGAAGAGAAGAGTAGTAGAGAGAGAAGGTGTGAAGTTGAATTGTGTTTTTTTCAACTTTTTACTTACTAATTAAGACTCTTGCTTAGATAGAAGATTAAGAAGGAGAAGAGTAGTAGAGAAGATGAGAGTGAAGTTGAATTGTGTTTTTTTTCAACTTGGTTTTGAAGTGAAAAGGGGAGGGTATTTATAGAGACATGGGGAATGTGAACTAGGGTTTCAAAGAGGGAGAAAATCATATTTTTCATCCAAAAAATCAGATTTTCTTCATCCTTAATCACCTTAATGACATCACTCTAATGACCTCACCCTAATGACATCATCAAATCTCTTTGGAAACACAAATATTCTTATTCTTTTTAGATTTGCTCATTAATGCGGCAAGATCAGATTTTTAGAAAATATTCTTCCTAAAACATCCTAATACGTAAAAAAGTTGTATTGAAAATCGTACAAAACGAAACTGATCAGGATGCTGCGCCTAGCGCAGGAAGCTGCGCTAGGCACAACACCTTGCGCTAGGCGCAAGGCTCTGCGTCAGGCGCACAATCATGCGTCTAGCGCATGATTGTGTGCTTGGCGCATACTTGATTCTTCCGGAAAGAATCCGGATTTCCCCCTCTTACACATGGGATTTGATTCTTATTCTCACATTTTTTCATGATTCTTATTCTCTAACTAATGGACAAAGGATGTGTTTAGTGGATAAAGAATATATTCTTATTCTTTATCCAATGAACAATGACTTGATCATCAAGGAAACTGATTAATGCCGGTTTTGGGATACGACTAAAATCCCGACGCCTAATCGCGACTCGCTTTTCATTTTTTCGAGAAACTAACTTAAGACAATTAATGAAAACTCGTCAAATTAATTAAGACGAGCATGATTATACTACGATTCATTTTATTAAAACGGTGGTTGTAGTTATTGACTACGACTAACGAAAATTATACTTCTAAGCCGAAACTGTATGACTAATACGCAAAATTGTGCGACATAATGAAGCTCGGGCTCCGGGGAGCGCGCTCCACGATGCATGACGATTTTGTTATTTTTATTTTTCAAAACCTTTATTTATCCGAAAAAAGGGTTCAAACTTTGGTGTCTACAGAATGCCCCACATTGGTCGAATTTCGGAGAAAATGATGGCCAATGTTTGAAAAGACACAAAATTTTGACAGAAAATTTCTTTTGAGATAACATATTCTCCGTAGAAAATAGTTATCATCAGTGCTATTTTGAAAACATGACTTGCGACTTCTGTTGACGCTTTAAGTAGAAAATTCCAGTTAATTTTCTAAAATAGGAGATGCGACTTTGACGTCGTCTTAAATAGAAAATCCCAATTAATTTTCTAAAATTGAAAATGCGACTTTATTGTCGTCTTAGATAGAAAATCCCAATTAATTTTCTAAATTTTGAAAATGCGACTTTAACGTCGTCTTAGATAGAAAATCCCAATTAATTTTCTAAATTTTGAAAATGCGACTTTAACGTCGTCTTAAATAGAAAATCCCAATTAATTTTCTAAAATTGAAAATGCGACTTTATTGTCGTCTTAGATAGAAAATCCCAATTAATTTTCTAAATTTTAAAAATGCAAATTTTTTTTTTTTTGTCTTATGAATTTGTCTTTTGTTAATGTGAGAAATTCCAAAAATTATTGTCTTGTTTGTTAAGTCACCTTTTTTTTATGACCGTCTTATGCCAAATTTGTACTTTTTGCTTAATGTGATGATTGTTAAATTTCGTCACCTAAAAGGGCCGACCAAAGGTTATTACCCATGGTGGACCAAACCTCATATGGCAAAATTTTATCCGCTTTTTCCGAAATCTTTCATTGGCCTTGATGACTATTTGCTTTATTAGAAAATGATGATCACTATATAAAATAGATTGATCAAGGTCATTATTTTGGATGATCATTAGAAAAAGGGATTGTATCAACGTTCTTGATTCATCATTGACACAGTTTTTTTTTATGTTCGGCTTTAGCAAAAATTGCCATACCACAAATGCTTGGTCATTAACCATTGTGAAGGATGCTCCTTATTATCCTATGGACAATACTCAAACTCATTATCCATGGCATAAATCATGGATGATCATCTTTGCCATCTATAAAAGGGGCATAGTTCTTCATTTCCAAATGCACCACTTCCACTACTCCAATCTTTTCTCTAAATTTTCCTTTCACAAAAATGGTTCTTACTTATGAAGAAGCTAATGAAATGCAGAGTCGGGAGAAAAAACAACTCTCGGGGATCACAAGAAACTTGGACCAACCAAGGCAATCCTTTTCCTCTTCCCGCTTCACTAAGGTGCTTTTGCCTTTGCTTTCACTTTCTATTTGTTACGACATGATTCATGCTGCTTCCAAATTTTGGGATGAAACTCCCCATGTCTTCCGCTTTGGAGACCGGGAGATTGTGCCTCTTGTTGAAGAGGTCGAAGGTTTGCTAGGCTTATCATCCGATGGTCCAGTTATCACACCTAGATCTCCTACCAGGATCTCGGGAGATTTATCAACGATTTTACATCTTCCTGAAAATCTTCATGGAAACTACCTACAATATGGTGAGGTATTTCTTGTCAACTTATTATTGACTTTCCAATTTGGCACTTGGTAATTTTCTAACAATGCTAACTATATGATTGCTAGAGAAAATGCTTGCATTCTTATGATTTTGGGAAGTACCCTCACTAAATGGTCTTTAAATGCATGCCATGTTCGATGTCTTTCACTTATTCCTCAAATTGTTAGCGGGGGTCGTCTTGGACCACTTATTTTGGGGGAAATGTTCCTTGGCTTAGATTAACTCAAAAGAAACCCTCAAAGCTTTGTGAAGGGATGTCCATTAGCCCTTCATTTATGGCTATTAGAAAAAATTTCTCTCATGAAACCCCACAAGAGTCTTACTTACAAAACTAATCATGTCCGGGAGAGAGGTCTTCTTCCTTTCTTCTATCAACTTAGCAAAAATGGTGGGTGGAATGATTTTTTCCTACATCAAGACATAAAGTGGGTCACAAGCCACCTTGACATTAGTGCAATTGTATATTGCAATTCTGGTCGCAGAGGTGTACAATTACTCCTGCTTTGCCAAGTCACTTTCTACCTTCCATGGAGATGTCTAAGGCAAATTGGTTGGAAGCAAGAGCACATTCCCGCCCTCCGTGTTCTTCCATCTTGTACCACTTATGAGGCTGATATGAGTGGTATTCAGAGAATGCCTACTATATGGCAAGGGGCTAAAATTATATCAGCGCTACCGGAACCTTCCTTTCCACTGATTGATGAAGATTACCTTCAATGGCTTCTAGCGGATATTGTCAAGACAAAGATTCAGACGGGCCTACCATGAAGAGGAGAAGGGTTTGAGAGAATTGTCATGTTTATTTTCTATGTTGTTTTTTTTTTAAGTTTGTAGGCAATGAAGACTTTATGTCTTTTTATGTATGAAATGAAGTACCCTAGTTGGGATGAATAAAAGATATGTTTGTGAGAATTAGCTGCTTGTGAGAAATTCAATGTGAACACAATTCTAAACACGTGCACACTTTAACATTAAATACGACATGCAAATCATAATTAACTAATCATATGACACATAAAAGCATAACATATAAACCTTAACAATCAAAGACATGTTTCATCATTTTCCTTTATCCTTTTTTCCTCTTTTTGTTTTTTATTTTTTCGCTTTTTTTTCGTTTTTCTTCTTTTTTTCCCTTTTTTTTCGCTTTTCCCTTTTTTTCTTCCTCTTTTTTTGCATATATCATATGAACATCTAGAAATTCATGGCATGTTTATTAAGAATAACCGGATAGGATACAAAACCCACAAACCGCTGGGTTACTTGATCATGACAATTACAATTACTTTGATGCCTAAGCGTAATATTTCTTCAACTCGATCAAGATTAGTGAAATGGGTGAACTCATTTCCATCAAAATCTATTAGCTTCACCGCCCAATCGTGGTGACATGCTTCGACCAGGAATGGTCCGCACCCAGTTAGGCTTGAATCTTCCTCGAGGATCATACAACGGAGCTCTATTTTCTTTTTAAACTAGATCACCTTCTGAATGTCTCTATCTCGAACCCTTTTGTTAAATGCACGAGCAATTCTCCGTTGATAGAGTCGTATGTTATGCAATGCTTGTAGCTCGGCACTCATCTACGAATGCAAGCTCATCATAACGAAGCTTTGTGCCACCGGTCTTCCGAGATTTCACTTTCTCGCTACGACCCCGAGAGATTGTATCTCCACCTCAACCGGTACGTAGGGATGGCTCCATCCCATAAACCAAAGAATACGGGGTCGTTCCCCGTTGGAGTCATAATTGATATCCTATATCCCCAAAGGGCATATGGTAGTTTGTCATGCCATTCCCTAATATTTTCAACCATCTTGGCAACAATAGTTTTGATTGTCTTATTGGTCGCTTCTACCGCCTCCATTTGTTTGGGGACGATAAGGTGATGATCGATGATGCTTGATTGCACATTTTGCGAGAGTGGTCTTCGATGACCCTCAAATTGTGATCCATTATCGAGATGATTTCGAAAGGTATGCCATACCGACGGATGATGTTGTTAATCACAAATTTCGAGACTCGCTTTGCCCCTAGCTTCGAAAATGACGCAGCCTTCAACCCACTTCGACAAGTAATCAATTGCTACAAGAATATACCGATGCCCAATTGAAGCCTTTGGATGAATTTGTCCGATTATGTCTATGCCCCAACTTGAAAACGGCCAAGGAGAAGTCATATTATGTAATGACACAGGTGGCATATGATCGAGGTTAACAAATATTTCGACATTGCTTGCAAGCACGGACAAAGCTAATGCAATCGCCTTCTATAGTGCTCCAATAGAAACCCGCTCGCAAAATTTTACGAGCCAACATTCTTCCATTCATATGGGGTCCACATTCCCCTCCATGAACTTCTTCCATGATGACTTACTTTTCGCTGTCATTTACGTAGAGTTGTAGAGTACCATCAAACCCTTTGTGATACAATCTGCCTTTTAGTATGAGAAAATGAGCAAACTATCCTTCCGATAGCTATGCAGCCCTTCTTGCCACTTCCCTCGGATATTGCATAGTTTCCGTAAAATTCTCGATATCCTTATACCGTACATCATCATCATCTTGTTGAACCAAGTGGAGACAATTTGTGCTACCGTCACCGTTGGTCCCTTCCTTTCTTCAATTAAAACTAATCGATCTTTGTAACATTTTCCAATGTTAAATTAACAAATGGAGATTGGCTAAAGCATCGGTGAAACTACTTTGTTCTCGAGGAAGATGTTTGAAGCTGATATCATCAAAATAAGGGATCAATTCTTGAAGGTACTCTGTGTAGAGCTGAAGTCTCTCATCTCTAACCCTCCAAATTCCTATTGTTTGAGATATGATGAGATTAGAATCTCCATACACAAGTGAGATGTCTCGCCCTCGCTACCAAGGCGGCCTTTACTCCATATATGCGATGCTTCATACTCGGCTATTGTATTGTTTGTTGTTGGGAAATCCAAACTTGACAAAGAAATGGAATATGGACTCCATCAGATCTATCAAAACCCCCGCTCCATTACCTCTCCGATTAGAAGCTCCATCGAAATACATGCACCATTGTGGATTGTGAATGAATAATAAATACTCATCGGGGAATGCATCATCATACTCATCTCCCCGACACCGGTCCTTCGCTAGGGCTTCGGATATGGCTCGCCCCTTAACGTATTTCGGCGACACATTGAATATCAAACTCGTAAAGCATAGCATGCCATCTTGCCAATCTTTCACTAAGAATGGGTTTTTCAAACGAGATACTTGATTGGATCAAGTCTAGAGATCGATAGGTAGTATGAAGCTTCAAGGTGATGCCTCAACTTCTTTGTGGCATACACCAAGGAAACACATGCTTTTTCCAATGGGGTATATCTTGTCTCATACTCCGGGAATTTCTTACCGAGATAGTATATGGCAACCTCTTTCTTTGTTCCCTCTTGATATGGGGCTAAGGGAGCTCCCATAGCCGTTTCTCTGATAGTGAGGTACATAATCAGAGGTTCTCCTGGTCTAGGTGGCATTAGAACAGGTGAATTTAAAAGGTATTCTTTGTTGGAGTATGTCCTACGATCAAGTGCATAACTCAAAAGTTATAAATTATTAATTATATCCAATATATAGTTTAGGTTGTCATGATGCTTTGCTAGAAGCCAATCTCGACTTGTAATATTAATAAATGATTAATATTTACTACTGAACTTGTTTGGACCTACAGGGTCACACCTAAACTACAATGTCGATTAATTAGTCTATTGGAGACTAATATTATTTGATAATACAAATAAATACTCTATTGCTAAAATAAAATGAGATAATTGTAATATCTTCTTATTTAGTAAAATATCAATTATAGGGATAATTGATTATGTTAATCTTTGATTGATTGGAATCAATTAATTAAATGAGTAAGAATATCAATCATGTGATGATTGATTGCCCATAAATAAGGAAAGCAATATATCATCCTTTTTGAAAGGATTTGCACGCATATATCAAGGGTGATAATGTAAGAATTTTTTTACCATTCATTACTTTTGTGCATTGCTTAGCCGTGGGAGAAGAGAAAGAGAGTGAGAAAAATTTTGCTCTCAAAAATTTTACAAGAGAGTTTTATATCAAAACAATTAGTTGTTTTAAGGTTCTAGCAAATCTAAAAGTCTAATCTTCATTGTGGTGGTGGACTACTTATGGAGGGATTTCATTTGAGATTCTAGAGTTAACATCAACGAGGCACGCTATAAAGGTACAATATCTTAACTCCCTCCTGTAGATTCATTATAGTATTTTTATGGTGTTCTTGGGAATAGGATTTGTACAAATTGTTTGTATTTCCGCATCGTAAATCTTATTAGTGGTATCAGTCGCCTCCCTATTTATGCTATTTTGATCTTTGTAGATGCATATTATTTAATCTTGTTAGTATTAAATTTGGACTTGTGAAATTGCAACATATTATTTTGTTTTTTATTGGAATTCGAATAATATTAATAGATGATATTTAGTATTCGCATTTCAATTTATTTATGAATAGCTCATATAATATATATTTTTTCTTATATTCGAAATTTTTTTTTATGAGATCAGTACATTTTTTTTTTCCGATTATAAGTCCTTTAAGTATTTGTTCGAATAATATGATTATTAAATTTTTTTTTTAAAAAAGTTGAAATCCTTTACTCAATTTTTTTAGGTGTGCATATTTTATTTTTTAAATTACGCAAATTTGTAGGCAAGGGTGTCTAATTTGTTTAATTTTTCAAATTAAATTACACATTTTAATTATTGACAATGGGTTTTTAAATAAAAAAAAAAAAAAAAAAAGAAAGAAGGAGGACAAGTGCCGTATCATATGATGTTCTTTGTGATACTTCTTGATCTAATAAGATATCACAGAGAAGTATAGCACTCCCATGTTCATCAAGCATGTGATACTTGGTTCATTATTAGTACGTTGGACATGTCCATGCTATTGGCTTCTCAGATGGGCTGCTGTAGTTATAGACCGGGCCCGGGCAAAGGGTTCCCATGAGCCTACTGTTGGGTCTGGGCTACATTTAAAAAAAAAAAACCAGTTTTGGGTTTTAAAAGTTGTTAAACCCAAGTTTCTTCTATCCAAATTTTGAACCTAATTGTTAGGTGCTCCATGTCTAAGTGGGAGTTTAGTTCAACTCTCATTATTTTGGATAAAGTTGCAATTTTATTATCATGATAATATAAAGTCCAAGTATAATTTCTAACACTATTAAATTTTGTTATATTTTGAACTAATTAAAATTATTGATTAGTTTAACTAATATTTTGTATTAGAATTGTCTAATATAAACTGGGTCACTTACTCTAAGTAAGTGAATGAATGAATAATTTTATGCTTGAATGTTGGATGACTAGTATGGCCCAAATTAGGATAGAAAATATGGTCTGCGTACCGTTTATGTATTTTTATATCTTAAATACGGACTGCGAGCCATTTTGTATTTTTGTAATTTTATTTAAATTTCAAATAACTTGTATGATGATTGGAGAATCAAGTTTTGATGGAGATCAAAAGGCGGATACAAGGAAGCATCTTCAAGTTTAGTTTAAGGTGTAGGGGTCATACTAGGATCATTTTAAATTATGCATTTAATTATTGCTTTTATTTTGTTATTATGTTCTTGTTCTAATTACTATTAGTTCACTAAATTTAGAACCGACATAGTAACTTAAGTCCTCAAATTTTAAAATTTTGAATAAATTAGATATCCACCCTTACACACCTCTATTCATGTCTTTGATCATTAGTAATGGGCTTGCCAAAGCAAGGTATTATTTTTTATCTTAGAACATTTAGAGTATATTTAAGAAATTTACAAGTATGTAAGGTTTTATTCAACAAGGTATCCAATTAGGACTTGGGCTTTGGGGGTATAGAAATGGGCTTTTACATGCGATGTTTCCCATTAACCAAGAGTTATAGGTGTATAACTAATAAAGTGTTATTTACCTAAATCATTTATCTCTTAGGTGACCGGCCAAAGCCGGCTTAGGATTAAATGAGTTGGGGTCTTGGAATCTTTTAGCCTAAATGAGGACGTTTTTAGACTAAAAGCCTTTAACTTGTTTTAACTTGGTTAAAATTTAAAGTTATTGTTTATAATCATAAACCTAAAACTTTATTTTTTTCATTTGTAGATGGTTACTCCTAATTCAAACTCCGCTATGTCATCTTTTGGTATTTCGAACTCTAATGGAAACAATTTTCCGGATTGGTATCGCAACTTGAGAATAGTTCTTAAGTCTCGAAATGAAACCGGATGTTCTTGAAAACCCTCTCCCCGCCGAACCTACCCTTCGAGAATCTGCCGAGACTCGACAAGCATATGATACGGCAAAGAGCTAGATCTCTTGATGTTACATGTTTGATGTTAGCATCCATGAATTCCGAATTGCAAAAACAATTTGAAAATATGGAGGCTTTTGACATCATTCATCGCCCCGTAGCTATGTTTCGTAAAACAAGCAAGAATCGAGCGCTATGAAACAGCTAAGGCTATCCTTGAGAGCAAGCCTCAAAGAAAGTGAACCTCGTTGGTCCACACGTTCTCAAAATGATGGGTTATTTTGAGAATCTGAACGATTAGGTGTCACTTTAGGTGATGAGCTACCAATCGACATCACTCTCCACTCCCTTCATAAGGGGTATGACCAATTCGTGTTAAACTTTAACATGAATGAGTTGGAGAAGACTATGAATGAGCTTCTAGGAATGCTCAAGACCGCCGAACCAAGTATCAAGGTCGCACCTAAGAATCCTCGTTCTTATGATTCGTAAAAGAAAGGGGTTTTCAAGAAGTTAGGCAATAAAAAGCAATACCCTCATAGTAAGGGTAAGGGCAAACAGTTGTCAAAACTAAGGCCGGAGCTACTCCGCACCAAGAATGCTTTCATTGCCACAAACCAGGTCATTGGAAGAGGAATTGTCCTACGTATCTAGAGGACAAGAAGAATGGCAATATCGCTTCTACCTCGTGTATACATGTTATTGAAGTTAATCTCACTATTTCTAATTCTCGGGTATTTGATACCGGATGTGGATCTCACATTTCTACAAATGTGCGAGGACTAAAGAAAAGTAGGAGCTTGGCTCGAGGGGAAGTGTACCTACGTGTCTGGCAACGGAGCAAAGGTCCGCAGCTTTAGCCGTAGGCACTTTTAGTTTAATAATGCCCTCCCGGGCTTGTTTTGGATTTGAATAATTGTTATTTTGTTCCCCCTATTTCTAAAAACATTATTTCGTTTCCCGTTTGGATACGTATGGTTTACTTTTTAGATTAAGAATAAATCTTTCTTTTCAATAGGATGGAATGTTTTATGGTAGTGCTCACTTATTTAATGGGCTCTATTTGCTAGATTTAGAAAGACAAGTTTATAACATTGATACTAAAAAGGCCAAATCAAATGATTCAAATAAAACTTACCTTCGCATCGTCGTCTTCGCCACATAAATGAGAGACGTATCCAAAAACTTCAAAAGGAAGGACTTTTGGAATCATTTCATTTCGAATCATATGATACATGCGAATCTTGCTTACTTGGAAAATGACAAAAGCTCCATTCACTGCGGTGTAAGTGAAAGAGCAAGTGACTTATTAGGTCTCATACATTCCGATGCTTCAGGACCAATGAGTACAAATGCTAGAGGCAATTATCGCACTTCATAACATTCACAGATGACTTCAGTAGATATGGGTATATCTACCTTGATGAGGCATAAATATGAAGCTTTTGAAAGGTTTAAAGAATTTCAAATGGAAGTACATAATCGCCTTGGCAAGACAATAAAAGCCCTTAGATCCGATCGAGGTGGTGAGTATTTAAGCCAAGAGTTTGATGACCATCTCAAAAGTTGTGGAATTCTTTCCCAACTAACTCCTCCAGAACACCACAATGGAATGGTGTGTCCGAAAGGAGAAATCGAACTCTATTAGATATGGTTCGATCAATGATGAGTCGAGCCGATCTTCCGATATCATTCCGGGGGTCATGCCTTGGAAACCGCCGCACTAATCTTAAAACGTAACTCCAACCAAAGCCGTTGAAAAGACTCCATATGAGTTATGGGCCGGAAAAACTCCAACTATGTCTTTTCTTAAGATTTGGGGATGCGAAGTTTATGTAAAACGTTTACAATCCGACAAACTTGCACCTAAATCCGACAAATGTTACTTTGTCTGCTATCCAAAAGAAACAAAGGGGTATTACTTCTACAATAAAACCGAGAACAAAGTGTTTGTGGCTCGAATCGGTGTCTTTCTCGAAAGAGAACATCTTTCTAGAAATTCAAGTGGGAGAAATATTCACCTCGAGGAAATCTCGAGCCGAAAATGAGCCACAAAATCAAAAGCCCCTACAAGTAGTTGTGGAAACCGATAAGACTTTACAACCTCGTTGTGGAATCTACCTCCGTGGCACCCGCCCCTCGTAGGTCTACTAGGAAAGTTTCAAAGCACTGAAAGATATGGATTTCTCGTGTCTCGAAAAATAAAGAAATATTGCTTTTAGAAAACAATGAGCCTACTACCTACAAAGCAGGCTATGGCTAGTTCTCGATTCCGACTTATGGTCAAAAGCCATGAAATCCGAAATGGATTCCACGTATGAAAATCAAGTTTGGAACTTGGTCGATTTGCCCGATGGGGTTAAACCTATTCGATGCAAATGGGTTTTCAAGTTGAAAACCGACATGGATGGAAATGTATATATCCATAAAGCTAGGCTAGTGGCACAAGGTTTCAAACAAATTTATGGTATGGACTATGATGAAACCTTTTCACCAAAGAGCTATGCCGAAATCTATTCGGATACTTCTAGCAATCGCCTCATATTATGACTATGAAATATGACAAATGGATGTTAAAACCGCTTTCCTAAATGTTTTTTTGGAAGAAGAAGTGTACATGACACAACCCGAGGGTTTTATCGATCCTAATGCATCTAGAAAGGTATGCAAGCTTCAAAAGTCCATTTATGGATTAAAGCAAGCATCAAGGAGTTGGAACCTCCGATTTGACGAGTCAATCAAAGGTCTTGGTTTTCTCGTAAATGAAGAGGAATCTCGTGTTTACAAGAAAGTTAGTGGGAGTAAGATTGTTTTCTTGGTCTTGTATGTAGATGACATACTTCGATTGGAAATGACATTCCCATGCTAGAGTCTCAGAAGATATAGCTTGGAAAGTGTTTCTCAATGAAAGACCTCGTGAGGCTCAATACATACTAGGCATTAAGATCTATAGAGATAGATCTAAAAGAATGATTGGACTAAGTCAAGAAACTTATATTGATAAGGTTCTGACTAGGTTCAATATGAAAGGTTGTAAAAGAGGTTTTCTACCCATGTCTCATGGCATAAGTCTGAGCAAGACTCAGTGTCCTTCGACGACTGATGAGAAAGACCGCATGAGCAAGATTCCATATGCGTCGCCTATTGGATCCATCATGTATGCCATGATATGTACTAGACCGGATGTTTCCTATGCTTTGAGCATGACCCGCAGATACCAAGCAAATCCAGGTGATGACCATTGGATCGCCGTGGAAGAATATTCTAAAGTACCTTAACGAGACTAAAGAAAAATTCTTAGTTTATGGAGGAGAGGATGAGCTAAGTATAAAAGGTTATACTGATGCTAGTTTCCAAACAGATAAGGATGATTTTCGATCACAGTCGGGATTCATATTTTGTTTAAATGGAGGAGCGGTGAGTTGGAAAAGTTCCAAACGAGAGCACTATAGCGCATTCTACAACCGAAGCCGAGTACATTGCCGCATCGAAGAAAGAAAAGAAGCCGTCTGGATAAAGAAGTTCATTTCTGAACTAGGAGTGGTTCCTAGTATTGCTAGTGCTTTGGATGTTTATTGTGATAACACTGGAGCTATAGCACAAGCAAAAGAACCAAGATCACACCAAAAATCCAAACATGTACTCAGGAGATTTCATATGATTCGAGAGATAGTCGATCGAGGAGATGTTAGGATATGTAACGCTCATACGGATAACAATGTTGCAGATCCGCTTACTAAGCCACTTTCTCAAGCCAGTAAACACGAGAGTCATACTTGAGCTATGGAAATTAGGAACATTGGAGAATGACCTATATTTGTATTTAATATTGAACGTAGTTCATTATTGAAATAAAAGGTTTATGTTTATTATTTTATAAATATATGTTTGTTTAAATTCGGTTTAGTATTAAAACAAATGTCCAAAATAATCGCTGTTTTAAATAGGATGTCGAGTACGAGGACTCAACTATGGAACCCTATTAAGTGAACTAAAATAAATGATTACCTAGTCCCTAATCATGTCATTAAGTAGGTACATTAATGACCTATAATGATTAGTTTATAGATAGATCGATGATCATGTTTCATGGATCATAGGGGCATTGGATGTCTAATCAATTATATTAATGTGAATTGGTGAATACACATTGATTTGACCCACATAGAGAAATCTTTAAGAGCCGAATGTCCTAAGTTTCTCTAAAATATAAAATGAGTCGATTCCTCGTACTTGAGTTTACCACCGATTCCTTACATCGATGACTAGTACACTTTGGCATTGTCAAACGTCGTGCCGTAAAAGGAGACTATAAAGGCAATGTACATGTTGCTATGAGTCGTGTGAAGGATAGAGGGTAAATAAGATGGAATTGTCCTCCTATTACATAGGAATGTTGTTTTGGGCCTCTCGGAGAGTTTAAACCGTAAAATGCATGGCCGTGCTCGAATGGATTGTGATTCAATCATTCGCTTGACAAATTGAACTTGGAGACCGAGAAATATTCCGGACTTCATAAGGATGACAAGATTTCTTACCTTATGTTCGGATATAACAATAAAAGACAAAGGAATTATAAAGCACCACTTCGCTCTAGGACAAGTGGGAGATTGTTGGAGTATGTCCTACGATCAAGTGCATAACTCAAAAGTTATAAATTATTAATTATATCCAATATATAGTTTAGGTAGTCATGATGCTTTGCTAGTAAGCCAATCTCGACTTGTAATATTAATAAATGATTAATATTTACTACTCGAACTTGTTTGGACCTACAGTGGTCACACCTAAACTACAATGTCGATTAATTAGTCTATTGGAGACTAATATTATTTGATAATACAAATAAATACTCTATTGCTAAAATAAAATGAGATAATTGTAATATCTTCTTATTTAGTAAAATATCAATTATAGGGATAATTGATTATGTTAATCTTTGATTGATTGGAATCAATTAATTAAATGAGTAACAATATCAATCATGTGATGATTGATTGCCCATAAATAAGGAAAGCAATATATTGAAAGGATTTGCACGCATATATCAAGGGTGATAATGTAAGAATTTTTTGACCATTCATTACTTTTGTGCATTGCTTAGCCGTGGGAGAAGAGAAAGAGAGTGAGAGAAAATTTTGCTCTCTAAAATTTTACAAGAGAGTATTTTATCAAAACAATTAGTTGTTTTAAGGTTCTAGCAAATCTAAAAGTCTAATCTTCATTGTGGTGGTGGACTACTTGTGGAGGGATTTCATTTTAGATTCTAGAGTTAACATCAACGAGGCACGCTACAAAGGTACAATATCTTAACTCCCTCCTGTAGATTCATCATTATAGTATTTTTAGGGTGTTCTTGGGAATAGGATTTGTACAAATTGTTTGTATTTCCGCATCGTAAATCTTATTATTCTTTCATAGAATCAAAAGCTTCCCCGACATTCTTCATTCCACTCAAGGGATGCCCCTTTTATGAGCAGCTTAAATATAGGTTCACATCTCATAGTGAGTTGTGAGATGAACCTGCTGATATATTGAATTCTGCCGAGAAACCCTCTTACTTCTTTTTCTGTTTTTGGAGGAGGTAATTCCTGAATAGCCTTCACCTTTTCGTAGTCCACTTTGATGCCGTTTGACCGACAATGAATCCCAACCAGCTTTCCCGAAGTGACACCAAACACGCACTTTCGAGGGTTTAACCTTAGATCGTACTTCCCGATTCTTTCAAAGAAGGACCTTAGTGCAGAATATGCCCCTCACGATCTTCACTTTTCACAATCATGTCATCTACATAAACTTCCACAATATCGTGGATGAGGTCATGAAGGATAGTGGTCGGAGCCCTTTGATATGTGGCTCCGGCATTCTTGAGACCAAAAGGCATAACTCGGTAGCAAAAAGTGCCCCATGGAGTGATGAAAGATGTCTTTGTCATGTCTTCGAGCCATGAGTATTTGATTATACCCCGAGAATCCATCCATGAAGGAAAATATTACATGACCCACTGCATTATCAACAAGAACATCGATGTAGGGTAGGGGAAAGCAATCTTTTGGTGACGCAACATTCAAATCTCGAAAATCAATGTATACCCGAACTCTCCCATCCTTTTTAGGTACGACCACTATATTAGCGAGCCAACTTGGGTGTTTTACGCCTTAGATGAATTTGGCATCAAGATGTTTATGGATTTCTTCTTTCACTTTCGTACTAACCTCGGCTTCATTAAGGTGAGCTTTTGCCGCTTAGGTTTGCTTTCGTGGATGTAACCGAATGCGATGTTCCGCAATTTCTCTATTAACACCAGCATATCAGCATAAGACCATGCGAACACATCTACATACTCTTTTTAATAATGTAATAAACATAGATTGCTCAACTGAGGAGAGGGATGATCCTATTTTGACTTCTTTTACAGCATTTTCTGTACCAATATTAATTACAATGGATTCTTACATGGGTTTTATGTATGTTTCAGTTGTATCAAGTGATTCATCATTATTAAATTCACTGTCAGAAATAACATCTTGCATGCAAATGTATTTAGATAAAGGTTCACATTCAATTTCCTCACTATCAGAGTCTTCTGACTGGGTATGCAAGGTAGATTGACTGGAAGATGAGCTATCGGTATGATATCCATCTGAAGGGAGTGAAAAGGTATTTTCATGAGATGGATGTGGAGGATGGTTTCCTAAAAACATTTTAAATTCTATAGGCCCGTCTTTTGCCTGACACTCAATACTCCACTTATGTTCAATGCTTTCGCCATAAGGTATCATCAAAGACACCGGGTCAAAATCCCCTTCCCCAGAGGACTCAAAAGTGAAGAGTTCCTTAAGGACTCCATGTTCCAGGTTATCCACCCAGTCATTTTCTTTTTTCATGTTTTGTTCTCAGACAAACCAACTTTCGATTAAGTCCGCATTTCTAGCCTCATTGAAGAATATTTCCAATCCCAGTAAAATCCTATGTTCTTTCCTACTAAGCCAAGGTTCCGGAAGCTCATAGTATGGCTCGCATCTCCTCGCAGGATGAACCGACCATTGAGGGTGGAAGAAGGCTTTTTGGTGTTTTGAGAAGTGTCGCCCTGATCATATCCTAATCCATGCTCGGCTCGCTTGCCTACTACTGGGATTGGCCGCTTCATTCCCCTACCATCACGCCCCTAATCCGGCTCCTCGAGTATAACCCATCTTCATCATAATTTGAAATCCTTTGGACGAGAGGTTGCATGGCAATCCCTACATGCTCTTTGACCGCATTCGTGGGTAGGTCTGAGGTGTTTGTTTTTTAACGGTAATTGGTCATCCTTAATGAAGGGACAAATTTCTTCTTTTTGGACCTAAAGGTAGAGAAAAAGAATTTAAAGAAAAGAAAAGAAGGCTACATATTGCGTAATGCATCTGCAGAGTAAAGAAAATTTTCGAAAACAACTTTGCCATATTTTGACCGGAATGGTCCACCTTCGCAATTTTGCTTTTTTATCATTTATTTTTTTTATTTTTTGACTTTATTTTGACCTTTTTAAATGATTTTACTGTCATTGGGGTTAAAAACAAAGATTTTTCATTCTTCCATTCCCTCGCTTAATATTTGAACAAAGACATAAAATATAGAGATTAGGGCATGTATCCCCATTGATGCGTCAATTCAACATTTTGAAATTGCTCCCGTGATGACCGGCATCTTGAACTCCGATCACATTGCCCGAAATACAATGGTTAATATATTTGAGTCGAACCCGAAGGTCGCTTACATATCCCCATTGCTCCAAGTGCATTTTATGGGGAATCGACTCAAGATAATTTGTCATTTTAGAAAGAACTAAAGTTTTTTATTTAATAAAGCAAACTGCACTCATATTGAGCTACCTACGCACCCTAGGTGTTACATAGGTGGAGTGATTTCACAAAGGCAAGTGTAAGTGATAATGGGGATTCAAGCCGCACGTAGTTCTCTAATACTAACGAACCGAAAGATTTTTTTTTCCTTTTTTTGCATATCGGCCAACCCCCTACGAGACTTTTACCGAAGATTTTTTTCTCTCTCGGGAGATGATCAATTAGCTTTGCGGTAGAAAAGAGCTATATTAGTGATTTGCTTGATGCGATAGCCGAGAGCATGACATTGGTTTGTGCCGTGACCATGCAACCGATGATATCGCGCGACTTGGGAAGATCCGACTCCTACCCGGACTCGCCCCCCGGGCGTCCGGGGAAGTGGATGAATCTTACCTTGCTCAACCAATTTACGAAAGATATCGACTTGGGATTGCGGTCGCGGATGTGACGACACCTTTCTTGCAGGTACTTCTTTGTGGGTGGACTAATGATGCCTCGATCAATCAAGCTCAGCACTTAGAGTAAAGGTCATGGCATCGATCGGCCTCATGCCCATATTGACGACAATAAGCACAGAGTTTGCTCATATCTCTTCCAGGAAGGGGTAAACAAAGGCACGTGCGCCGGAACTCAAGTATTCCTCGCCTCCAAAGACGATCATACACCATACTCAATGGTTCATCCATCTTAGCATAAACCCTCGGATTTGGATTGGGAATTTCAAAATCTTCCCGAGGTCATTTTTCTTGCAATTTCTGAGCATCGATGTCAAAGCCATGTTGTTCCATGTGGCCGAGGGAGGTGTATTTGATAGTAACCATGTGACGATAATAGAAATCGCTCGAGTTCCGCGGCAACATGAAAGCATGAATTCCCGATCAGTAATAGGGAAACGAGTCAAGCGCGGATATGAGTGCATCTCGAACAAAATTACGAGAAGGTTTCTAAGGCACTCGATGCAAAGTGACTAGCTTGAACTTCTTGACGTCGCCCTGTTTATGTTCGTGAGCCCAATTAGTAAAAAGTTTGGCTAGCATTTTCCCATCTCGCCCTATCTACACAATCCGAAGAATAAGCACCACCCGTAGCCGGTCCTTCTAATCTCTTGTCAAACAAAGCATGGGGTAATCTTCCTCTCGGTATGCCCCATGGATGCAAGGCATTCACAAATCCCACTAAACTGGACAAAAGGATCACCGTTCCCATCAAATTTTCTCGAATTGGGGTAATTCACGATAGTGATCTTCATGCTGATATCCCGGAAAGAGAATCGATGATTCGGTGTGAACTTCTGGACAGGACCTACTACATTAAAGTCCGCATCAAAATCATATGTCCTAGATCTCTTCTTCGAGTCATTATCATCATCTCGAGGATCTCGGGACACGGGATTCTTCCTACCTGCTCCGCATGACGTATTATGTGAGCCGATGCCTCGGAACTCCTATTTCTTCCTCGTCATCCTCACTATATTCTCGGTTCTCGTTTCATCACTTTCATCCGGTGTGGCGGCCGGAACTCGATTCATCCATGAACTTTCGAGGCCCGCTAAAATACAAAGTGGATAATATAACCATCCAACCTAGTGCCCTCCACTTCGTTCGTATACAATACCGATTTTCCGGCTTGAGATGGTCATAATTTCTCGGATCACCGTAAATAGTCACAAAGACCTCGATCGGTGAGAAGCTTTACCTTCGTTGTAGAGTGGAGGCTACCGCTCTATTTTCATGCAGCCATGGTCTTCCTAATAAGAAGTTAAAACAAGCCCGATGTCAATGACCATGAATTCCACCTTCCTCGCTACCTTAACCACATTCAATGAGGAGGCCGATCAAACCCAATACTTATCTCTTAAGATTATCATATGCTCGACCACCCGGTCGGATGGTACCGCATCTTCTTTGAATACCCAAGCCTTGTTAGCACACGCAGAGGGCAAACATTGATTGTGGAGCCATTATCGATCAACACCCTAGGTATCTCCCATCCATTACAAAGGTATAGTGATGTGTAATGAATTGTTGTGGTTGATATTGTCGGGGAGATCATTGTCTCGTGAACATGAGAATTCGATCTACCCCATGAATAAGCCCCACCATCCGGTCGTGTTATGGAAGAGCTTACAGAGGCTTCATTAAGATGTTTTTGAACACCGCCCCTATGAGGCTCGGAATGCATTAACAATTTCCGGATGGAAACATTAGCATTTACTTCTTTCATGCACTTGATAGCATCATCTTCCTTGTTACTTCGCCTCCGTCATTGGCTCTTTGCCCTTTTCCTTCCTTCTCAATACCTCCAAAGGATTTTCATCCTCCAAATGGGATGGTTTAAAGTGGCAACGCTTCTAGCCAAATGAGAGATATCTATATACTCCTCATCACTAAGATCATCGAGGCGTATGGGGCGCCGATATGTATTTAGAGTGGTGGAATGTCCTCCAAGTTGTTTTTCTCCACAATTGTTAAGACCGAAGAGGCATCTTCATCAAAGCATCATAATCCAAAATGAAGAAGGCACCGTCATAATCCAAAGTTCCACACATGTCGAGAATGGATCCTTGTCGAGAGTGAAGCCGGGGCCTTTACAAGGCATCATTTTGACTTTTTCTCGAGTGGAATAGTCATGGACGTGCACTTGTAACCTACGACTACTCCGCATTTCATACATTCGAGGAACCGTCTTGTGGATAAACTGAACTGGATCGCATCTGTCTGAAGCAGCAGAGATGGCATTAATGGCGAATGAGGGTTTATGATAAGAAAGGGTTTTTTTTGTGATGTTAGGCTGAGAGTCATTTGGTTTATTGGAGATGGATCCCGTGAGAAAGTTTTCCATCATCCATAAGGTTTTGAATTTGATGCCTTAGAGCCGTGCAGCTTTCAAGATTATGCCCCAAAGGCCATGGTATTCACGCTTTAATTGGGTCATAACCGGGGTAAGGGTTTTTAGGAGGTGGCGTGGATTCAAGGGCTCAATGAGATGGGCCCTTTTTTAACTTGGAGAGAGCCTGGGAATAAGTCATGTTCAAAGGAGTAAAGTTCCTTTGTGGTCGCAATTGGAATGCAGACAATGCACCAATGGCATGGATCGCATTAGTGGTCTTAGGAGCTGCTGAATCATTGTTTGGGGCTCTTTTGTTATTTCCAAATTTTGCATTATAAGTAGCGCCGTCAATAGGTTCATCTTTCTCGATGTCTCCCCCGTTTCACAAAGATCCTCAACTAAAGTTTCCGTAGCAATCAAAGCTTTGAAAGTCGGGAAGTACTGGTATGCCATATGCTTCTAATAGACAGGAAGAAGGTTTTTCACAACCATTTGCAGCTGTTCCTCCTCATTAGGCCTACTCATCATTTTGGAAGCCTTGTTTCTCCATCGAGTGATGAATGAAGAAAATGTCTCATTAAGGTTTTGAGAAGTGGTCTCCAGATCCCTTCTAGTAACATCAATTTCTTCATTATACTTGTATTGGTTTGAGAACTCTCTCGACTATGTCACCAAGTGGATTTCTTTGTATTTTCAAGGTTAAGGAACCAATGTGCTGCAAAGACCATCTAAATATTGTTGAAATAGTTGGGCCATCAAGGATTCTTCCACTCCCTGGGGACTCATTGCCCCTACATACATTTTCGGGAAATTGGTGGGGCTACTGGCCCCATCAAACCTCGTCGTTAGGCATTTTGAAACCATGGGGTAATCGTGCTTTCGGAAAAGAGTTAATCCATGAATATCCATCCATGGTTCAACCTTAGTCATGCCTTTTAAGACTTCTTTAAGCTTCGACTACTTCTTCCTCGAGTTTAGTGGGAATTTCTCTCTCATTCTTCAGAGGCTCAAGATGAAAAGGTGAAGCTACTTCCGACTCCGGAGGAGAAGGAGGATGAGGAGGCATCTGGGCGCTTTGGCGCATTATACCTAACACAGTTTGCTCAATATTATCCTGTCGATCAAGCATGGCCTCGGACAAGTCCTCTGAGCTCAATCATTGGATCGTGGAGGGGCAGAGTTTTGTCGGGTGCTCATTGCTCGGAATTTCGTACATATTGTTGAGACGTGTAGCGTAGAATACAACTGGTGTAGACAAGGATGACAAGATATCGACAGAGAACGTTCACCGTGGTGAGAACTTCGGTGAATTAGCCCGACTTATGAGCCGCCCAGCAGTAGTTCCCGTGAAATGAGATGAAGGGTTAGCACGTAAGTTTGTCCGGACTTTGTTTCTCCCTTTTTTTTTTTTTTGCAGTGGAATGAAAGAAATGATATCTTTGAAAATTTCTCTCTTTTTTTTTTTACCCCAATTTCGCTTATCATTTATTAAAAGGGTGTAAGACCTTGACTCTATCATTTGTTTTGAGATTTTTCATTAGATTTCTTTGACTTGTTATTCTTTTTTAGACTTGGCCCTTTATTTACATTTTAAACTTCCACTTTTTAGACTCATATATTTTTTCGGGATAATACACAAACATTTTTCAAAATCAATTTGATGATATCCCGCCATTTCCCGCCGCTATAGAAATAAGAGAAAAGAGGTATAACTAACGACGCATGGGTCCTCATTTTGGCAAATTATAATGCCCCATATATCGTTCTTCTTTGTAGTGATCTCGCATCTATTGATTGCTTCTAAGTGCCGAAACCACAAAAGAAAATATTAAATGCAAAAGGGGCCGCACCTAAGGTCGCTCTACGTATCTCCATAAGTGGATTTGGATTTGGGGAAGAAATTTGTCTTTCCGATGATTTTTTTAGAATGGAGAATCGAGCCCAATGTAGTTCTCGATATATGAAATGAAATTTAACATAATTTTTTCCCTTTTTTTTGTTTTTTGCAAACCGCACTCCTAAAATGAGTTGCCTACGTACCCCTTTTAGTACATTACATAGTAGAGAAACTAAGATAGATGCATACAACATTAGATTTTTTGTTTTTTTAGGGGATCAAGCCGCACGTAGCTCTACCTACAAAATAAAATATAAAAGCGATTAAATGAATCGGTACTTCCTAAATTTTTCGGACTTCGCTCACCGGACGCCAAGCCATATGTTCTCCCGTTTGAAGACGTCTGCTCCACCTCTTCTGGATTAGACTAATGTGAAGTACGCGGGTTCTTCTCAACCTTTTTCCGAGTTCGCTCGCTAGGCGCCATGCCATGTATTCTCCTCGTTTGAATACGTCTACTCCACCTCTTAGGATTAGACTAATTTGAAGTACCCGAAATGTACACACTAACAATGTTAGTCAATGACTCGATGAATTTTTCTTTATATGTGTTTTTAGCAGAAGTGGAAGAATTTTCCTTTTTCCTTTGAAAACAATTATCCCTTTTGACACAATTTTTTATGTTTTTTTATTTTTTTTATTTTAAATTTTTTTTTCTCTTTTTTAGACTGGACTTCTCGTGTTTTTAAACCACGTTTTAATTACATTCTAATTCCTAAACATGGCACGTTTTGAACTCGTGATTATGACTCTTTTCATTTTTTAATTTTTCAAATTTTTTTTTTATTTAGGATCATATTTTCAAAACAAGTAAAATTTTTTTCTTTTTTAAAAAAAAAAAAATCAATTTTGCTTTTGGTAAAACCAATTTGAATGGAAAAGAATTATGAAGTAAATGTGAGTTTTTTGAAAATGGGTGAGCACACACTTTTTTTTTTACATGACTCTTGTGATAAATAAACAAAAATACCTAATATTTCAATAATCATTTCAGTAGCAATTCCGCTATACTTAATGATTACCGAAATATTGACCGACTGAAAACGGACTGAGGAATTTTTTGAAAGTTTTTTCACATTATTCAATAACTGAAATAAATAAATGACATTTGTGCATTGATCCTTGTGTCCTAGAAGTCAACTAAAAGGTGATTCATTTAGGGAGAGATTATGTTAAAGTGGTCTCGAGTCACTTCCATTGTGTCCATCGAGGGTGGACGCTCCCGACAGAGCTCTGGCCGCAATAGCTCGCGGATGCAGGTTTTACGCCTTTAATTCATTATTTTGTCATTCTAAAATTCTGACCCTTGCCAATAGACAGAGGTATCAGACCTAATAAGAAAATGGTTAAAAAGAGTGCACGTGTATGGATCGATAAACTACCAAGCACACGCAATTTTCACATAAGCATGCTATATACAAAAATTAAATTGTGAATAGCCATGATTAACTTTTCCTTTTTATTATAAATACATATGGAAAATAACGCATTGTTCAGGTTTAAACCTCTTATACTTCAAGTGGAAGTAAAGTTCCCAAAGTGAAGTCGCCACCAGTGGTACCCGATTTTTTACTGTCTTAATTAACGGTCTGAATCCCACGAAAGTCTCTCATTGGACTATGAGTTTTAGAAAACTTGGAAGTCGCCACCCTATTAATATCTGAATAGGGACAGATTTATTTAATAAACCGTTCTAAAATCAATTTCAAGAAAAATCATTTAAAACGATGATGACTTCATATGGATAAGACTTTTTTGAAAATCTGGTCTTTCATACCATGAGATAGGGTTCTGGGGTTTAGGTTAAGAGGTGCGAACGTCCGGAACTCGTCTCCTCTTCCGTTCTAAAGAACGGGCTCTTACTAAATGCGTTATTTTCCATTTTAAAGTAATCATGGCTATTAAAAAAGAAAGAAAATCACATAATTGCACATATACACATTAACCATTTTTATTTAGGACCAATATATCATTTGTACATGGTAGGTTTGAGCACCGAAGTTGCACTACGTACCAATCATTCGGGATTGGAATCCACTCATGGATCAAAACCATCGTAGTTCGAGCATATGTCTCACCCTAAATGGCCAATTCCACTCGGGGAAAGAAGAGGAGGGAATAGATTATGAATAACTCTAATTAGTGATTGAAATGAGATTAAGATAATCACCTTAATTAGTGATTAAATAAGAAAGGAAATAAGTAATCACCTTAATTAGTGATTAAAATGGAAAGATAATAACCTCGATTAGTGATTAATAATGAAGGTTAGGAAATAATCACCCTAATCGATGATGATTAAGGTTTAAGATAATCACTCTAATTAGTGATTAAATGAGAAAAATAATCGTCCTAATTAACGATCATTAAGGTTTGAGATAATCACTCTAATAAGTGATTGAACGAGAAGAATAATCGTCCTAATTAACGATTATTAGGGTTTAAGATAATCACTCTAATTAGTGATTAAATGAGAAGAATAATCGTCCTAATTAACGATTATTAGGGTTTAAGATAATCACTCTAATTAATGATTAAATAATGATTGGAGATAATCACCCTAATTAGTGATTAAAAGAAGTTTGAGTTAACCGCTCTAATTAGCGATTAATCGAGGATTGAAATAACCACCTTAATAGTGATCACGTTTATGATTTTCGAGAGGTCTTAGAAGGTTTGCTTCCTAATTGAAGGCTTTTGAGAAATAATCTTTATTGAAGATTATTAACTCATTTGGAGAGAAATGATCAATTTGAGATCAAATTTGGAGATTGTGTTTGGCTAGTTGGAATTTGGCCATTTAAAGCGAGACACGTGAAACGGCCTAAAATCAATTTGGAGATCATAATTACCAATCTAATTATGTCAAATTATATGATTAATCCATTTGAATATGGAGAACACATTTTTAAAATGTAAGATGGATCATCATACAATTTAACTTAGTTAGATTTGCAATTTTTCCTCTTAATTGAGATTGGGTCATTTGATTCATGTACTATGACATATTGGGCACAACATGCAACATTTATAACATTAGTTGCTTATTTTATTAAAAAGAATTGTGAAATTATTTATGAACATTATGCATAAACATCTCCATGTTTTTTTATTAATTGAGTGATGCAACAATTATTTACAAAGAAACTATTATTACAACAATATGTACAAAATCTATGATCTATACAAATCTTCAATCTTGGTTTTCACCATGATGCTCCTTGATCTTCACCTCCTTGAATGGGCTTTGGAATTCATATTTATTTGTGAATTCGTGAATTTGTGAATGTTAAAGATTAATTAACTTCTTTGATTTTGATTTTTTATGACAATTTTTATTGATTTTTATTTACATGATAAAATGAGTCATTTTAAGAGAAACTTAGAATTTCATGATTTTTTTATTCACATTTTCGTATGAAGAAAACATTTTTTTTTTATGAAAGTTGAGTTGATTACTTTATTTCATTTTCCATTATCTTTTGTTCTTGGACCGACTTACAAAAATTATAACTTTCTGTACAAAGTATTAAAATGATCATATGATATATCTATGGATAGATCAATGAGTTCTTTATATTGTATCAAACTTTCATAAGTTTTTAGTGACCACTTGAATTATGGTGAATTTTATATCAAAACTGGTCAAAACAGGACTTTTATTCAATTTATTCTTTGAGATCCAACTTATTTAAAAGTGAAATTTGGTATGAACATTCTAGACATTTTGAAAGACTAGACTGAAAATTTTCACTTGAATTCGACAATTTTAAGACACTTTTTTATTTATTTTCTTAACTGAAAGGAAAATCGCTTTGTGGAATTAAGTGATTTACATGAACGGTTTTTTAAAAATGTTGTAAAATTGTATAAAATTCATATGAATATTATTTTTATACTTTTGAAAATCTACTGATGTTTTCTTTAAACTTGATGTTTTTAGTTTTATCCAAATGATTTTTATTTTAAACTTTATTGATAAACAATCCTAGGTGGTACTGGACAAAATCAGTTTTGCACAACAAAGTTGTATGATTTTTAATTATTTACACAAAATTCGTTTTTTAGAAATTCCAAAGCCTAATTGCTGGAAACATATTGCAATTAATTGGAAAAATATTAAATCCTACAAACTATTCTAATAACATAGACGAAAAATGGAATGAAATACTAAATTAAAACTGATTATAATTACAGCATCACATTTCTTTTTTATGGAGATGTTTTTACACAATTTATCTTGAATTTTTTTATGAAATCATTTTAGGTGATGAATAACAACTTGATTAAGGAAAATCACATAATCACATTGTTTCCTAAGAGTCACCCCATTAGAGGTGACTATTCTAGGTGGGGTGATTTAAGGTTGGGAACCTATTAGGACTTCCACATACCCAAATCACTCCAAAGATTAAAAAAAATGATAAGAAGAAAACAAGGAGAAAGTTAGTAGATGATTAAGAAGATAATCAAAATAAACAAGAATTTCGACTTTACCTTGCTAGCTCAATGATGTACTTCCCTTTTTCCAATTTTTCTACCTTTTTTGTGATTTTCTTAATTTCTACGTGAGTTTCTAAATCCTCTTAATTACTAACTTAAACTCTTTTGTGTTTTTTCCTTTGATGAACTTCTTTTACTTACTTATTAAGACTTTTGCTTAGATGAAAAGATTAAGGGGGAGAAGAGTAGTAGAGAAGATGAGAGTGAAGTTGAATTGTGTTTTTCTTCAACTTCCTTACTTATTAATTAAGACTTTTGATTAGATGAAAAAATTTAAGGAAGAGAAGAGTAGTAGAGAGAGAAGGTGTGAAGTTGAATTGTGTTTTTTTCAACTTTTTACTTACTAATTAAGACTCTTGCTTAGATGGAAAGATTAAGAAGGAGAAGAGTAGTAGAGAAGATGAGAGTGAAGTTGAATTGTGTTTTTTTTCAACTTGGTTTTGAAGTGAAAAGGGGAGGGTATTTATAGAGAAATGAGGAATGTGAACTAGGGTTTCAAAGAGGGAGAAAATCATATTATTCATCCAAAAATCTGATTTTCTTCATCCTTAATCACCTTAATGACATCACTCTAATGCCTTCACCCTAATGACATCATCAAATCTCTTTGAAAACACAAATATTCTTATTCTTTTTAGATTTGCTCATTAATGAGGCAAGATTAGATTTTCGTAAAATATTCTTCCTAAAACATCCTAATACGTAAAAAAAATTGTATTGAAAATCGTACCAAAAACGAAATCGACAAGATGCCGCGCTAGGCGCAAGGCTCGCGTCGGCGCAGAGCATGCTTGGCGCTAGGCGCAAGGCTCGCGTCCGGCGCGAGCATGCTTGTGCGCTAGGCGCACAATCATGCGTCTAGTGCATGATTGTGTGCTTGGCGCACACTTGATTCTTCCCGAAAGAATCCCGATTTCCCCCTCTTACACATGGGATTTGATTCTTATTCTCACATCTTTTGATGATTCTTATTCTCTAACTAATGGACAAAGGATGTGTTTAGTGGATAAAGAATATATTCTTAATCTTTATCCAATGAGCAATGACTCGATCATCAAGGAAACCGATTAACGTCTGCTTTGGGATACGACTAAAATCCCGACGCATAATCGCGACTCGCTTTTCATTTTTCCGAAAAACTAACTTAAGACAATTAACGAAAACTCGTCAAATTAATAAAGACGAGCATGATTATACTACGAATCATTTTATTAAAACGGTGGTTGTAGTTATTGACTACGACTCACGAAAATTATACTTCTAAGCCGAAACCCGTATGACTAATACGCAAAATGGAAAATCGTGCGACGGAATGAAGCTCGCGCTCCGGGCGCGCGCTCCATGATGCATGACGATTTTGTTTTTATTTTATTTTTCAAAACCTTTATTTATTCGAAAAAAAGGGTTCAAAATTTGGTGTCTACACTCGCCCGACGCGATATGGCCAATGGCTGGATGCACATGGCGCGCCGAGCGCAGACCCCGTGTCCGGCGCATATTCTCGGGAATATTCGAGCATATTCCATTGCGCGTCTTCGAAGATACCTTTTATCCCTAAAATTCCGAAGATGGAATTTAACTGGATTAAAAATCTGATTTATTTATCAAAGATAATAAAATATTTTTGAAAAATATCCATTAAAATAATAAATATTTGATTCGGCTTTTAAAATGGATTTAAAATATTTTATGGGCTTGAAATACAATTAATCATCATGAACAATTAATTGGGCTTTAGAATATCATTTCAAACACATTTTAGAATGGTTCTTTAGATTGCTCTTCCGTTGGGTCGCGCCAATTAATGCCGCGGTATGTTTCATCATCGGATCCTTAAATGGGGAGACACGATCATGTGTCTACGTAAGCCCCCACTTTGACCGAGGTTCAGAAAACCGATAGTCTAAGTATACGATGTCCGGACGGAGAACAATTCTAAACGCTATGCGTTTAGAATCGGTATATAACCGTCGGTCTCTCGCAAAACAAAGTTACTATACAGACAATAACTACAAGTAATCGATTACTGCAAGAAGATGTTAGCGAGATAGGTGCAAACAACTCACATAAGCACATAGTGATGCAATAATGCAAACTTAGACTCTCTAAGGATGCATGAGACGCAATGCAAGGATTAAGGTTATGCAAAGCTTGGGGATGACACGTCATGCAAGGTCGTGGTTATGCAAGACTAGAATGTATGAAATGCAATGCAAGGTCGTGGTTTTGCAATGCTGCAATGCAAGGTTAGGATTTTGCAAGGCTAGAAGAAGTGTAGAATGATAGAATGAGCAGGATGATTAGAAATAGATTGAATGATTTTCGAAAATCGTTTTTGATAAATAATCGGGATCCGTAAACGAGGTCCGTGGATTACAACTTTTCGGGAGTTTGATTTGAATTGGAGAAACCACCACACATAGGAAGCCCCTACTTTGGGTGAGCTTGCCTTGAATTACGCATTATGAGCCTTGATTGAAATGTACTTGATCTGATATTGCAATGTAGTTGATCCGATATTGAATTGTAGTTGCTATGTCTTGAACATTGAAAGTTTTCACCGGGATTGCACTAGGGACTCTTCTTTGGGAAGTTGATATAGGCAAAGTCAAATATCGCCGTGAGAACATGGAATCATCGGAGAGTCCTTCGGGGAAAAGGAGAGCTTGGATTGAAAAAAAAAGGTTTGAATTTGTGACTCAAATGCATGTAGGTGGGAAAAGGCATTGACGAGGCTAGGTTCAGACTCGAGTCTATGTCGGGATCTAGAAAGAGATTATGCTCCTAAATTCTAGAAAGTCAAATCATTAGACAATGACTAATTTATTTTATTGAAGTGGTCGGACCTCGAGATGAGGATTCCTACGTATCCTTGCGGAATCGACCATTCGTAGTTCCAAATCGATTTTTTTTATTATTCTTTTTTTTTTTGTGCCCTAACTTTTGCCTAGGCCGCCCTTTCGGGTTTTCAACCTAGCGGGCTTGGACATACCTTGGAGAAGGAGTTAGGATTTGATGAAAGGATTATGAATTTGGATTATATGGATTAAAGGATTGATGAATCGAAGGTATTTGAATGAGGGGTAGAACTTGTGTGCAAGCCCCCTAACTTGACTTTTATTTACCTTTGGCTCTTTCTTTTTGAATATTTTCTTTTTGTCCTGTGCGTTTTTGCTTTTTTTATTTTTTCGTACTTTGAATTTTTTCACTATTTAATTTTGCCAGACATTGATTTTTTTTTGTAGTGATGCTTGCACACAAGTTTGGTTTAGGGTATTGGAAGGCTTGAAGGATATCCGTGGAGCTTTGGTTAATGGAGGGATTGTTTGGTTTATGATCATGGAGATGATGGTTTAAGGATTTTTGTTTTTCTTTGGTTGTATGAGGATGGCTTATGAAAGGAAATGGAAGAGAGAGGGAATAACTCCGATCCAAAGGATGTCCTCTTTTTTTTATTCTTCTTTTTTTCAGATTTTTTTTATTTGTCAAGTTCATTAGGTGATTCGAGTTTCATCATTGAGTTAGAAGCATATATAAAATGATGGAAGGCCAATGAAAATGAAAATGAAATTCTTTTATTAATCAGAAATAAATAGAATAAGGCTTATTAGAAATAAAAACCAAAATGTCATAGACTCGACAAGAAAGGAAATGAAGGAGCTAGGGGAGGGAGTCTCCGACTCAACCTAGAAAACTAGCGTTAAATGACTAAGCTCCGGCGGATTTAGGTCTTGCCCAAGGGGTTCTTTGTTATTCCGACTTTCTTTGCCGGCGGAATTGGCAATCTACCGTCTTCAACCATATCCTCGGAGGTGATTCTTTAAGGTCTAACACGCGGGATGTTGGGTGTCCATTCCCTTGGTGGTACTTGCAGTAGGCATTAGGATCCCACCTCTTGGATCTATTTTCGGGAGCAGGATCTGGAGTAGGACCAATAGGCTGAAGTGCTCCCTTTGCATGAAGTCTAGTGAATGCTTCTTCTAAGGACATGCCTAATGGTGTGAATGTTCTTTGAGGCTTTTGATAACCTCTCTTTTCAGTAGCTATGGCATTGACCTCATTGCTTTTGGAGCTAGAAGGCCTATTATTACTCTTCTTGAAAGAGTTGTTGTTGTTGAAACCCTTGTTCTTGTTGGCCTGTATCTCTTCTTCAATCGGCGAAGCCTACCTTATAGAGCTTCGTGAAAGACTCTTATAGGTTGGAATTTGATATGATCCCCATACTTCGTTGCAGGGTTACGGATCATCGGTCGGACTTGATCCTCTTGAGATGGCCTGTTAATCATTTGTGCAACTTTATCCCTCCATCTGTTAAGGAAGGTGACAAAGTCTTTGTTGGAGTTTTGTTTGGTTAACTCCAACTCACGGAGGCCAATGGGAAGCTGAGTATTGTATACATATTATTTGTGGAACTCTTCTCTGATGTAGTCCCAGTCATTCAGCTTAGCCTTATTCAGTGATCTAAACCACTTGGATGGATGTGCATCCAAGGTTAAAGGAAAGACATAAGAAAACAGGTCCTTGCTCATGCCTTTAATAGCCATAGAGATGGAAAAGGCTCTCAAGTGATCATGCGGGTCTTCGACCCCCCTTGAATTTTGGGAGGTCACCCAATGTTACCTTTTTAGGGAGCTTGTGTAACACCCCAGAATTTCAAAGGCGGAAAAGAAAGAAATAATAATAATATTAATAGGACGATGGCGGAAACATCGTCTTCTGGGAATGTCACTACTACAAGAATAGTGTTTAAATAACTAAGTGATAAAAACAAACATAAATAATTACTATAAGTAAATTAATTACTTAGATTAAAATCGAAATGAGAAAACTATCTCAAACTAAAGAGAAGTCTAGAACTAAAACCCTAATAGATTATTTCTCGCGTCTCAACCCGAGCCCAAAATCAAAGAAAATCCCCATCAACAAAACCTGCAAAATATACAACAAATATCCACAATCAGTGGGGAGTAACTAGCAGTTCTCCCATAACAATAGCAATCAAAGCACGATTCAGAAGAAGATTATTAAGAAAGGAATAACATGTAATCATTACATCAATAGCATGCACATAGAAATCATAAAGCTCATAGATGAAACAAGTGATCATCAACAATAAGTAAACATGATAGAGTGAGTGACATAATTCTAATATATATAAATAATAATAAATCAAGAATTCAACAAGTTATTGAGTCGGAAACCGAACGCCAGTGATTCGCAAATCACTTCCTAAGGTTTGTTAGATCGCAATCTCCAGGTCAGTCTATGGGCTTACGTTCCCCACTGCCTGTGTCTAAGAATGGCCAAACTCCCGATGCAGGGTAGAACACGCGAGAACTCCCGACCTCTCGGACGACAACAATTAACCTGGGTGTACCCCTAGTTCGCAAACCAGGTGGTTGGCATGTTCTTAACCGGGGACTACATCTATCCCACCGGATATTCTTATCTCAAAATACAATCATGCATACAAACTAAGTATCATTCATCAAAAATATTCATCAAAAAGGGGATGCCACCCGGCCTTATACCCACAGTTCATCAAACAGTTCTTCATAATTCCTCAAAATAAATCACTTATACAATAATCAACAAATAACTCTCACAATAACACTTGAACATTCCCAAACATCATCAATGACAATATACTGGTTTTTACAGCAACCACACTCAATCACAAATACATCACCAATTAACTCTAAATCATATTCATTAAAAGAGTAATAACAATTAAATCATTTTATTCCATAAATCAAACCTAAACATGTGGTTACCAAAATGATGCATACTGTATACTAATGAAAATAAGCAACCCAGAATATATTAAATTATAAATTATATCTGATTTGCAAGCCTTCAAACAATTTAAAAGTGTATCCTCAATTTCATCACAAAAACACCATAATAATTATGAAACTAACAAATTCGAGCATTAAAATCACACAAAAATTATCATATAACCCTAATAGCTCTACTGACATGGTACAATTTTTATTTATAATTTTCGGACTCCAAAAGTATTTTTAACAGTTAATATACAGATTCCTCAAATAAGCCATTATAATAATTAAAAATATAAAAAGACGTCCAAAAATTACCAAAAATTCAAATAACATGTAAAAACTCACGAAAATACATATTATTCAAATAAATTAATTTTTATGCCTCTAAAAATAATTTTCAAGAATTATATACTGACAGAACAGAAATTACAAAAACAGATATATCAATTAATTAAAACAGTAAACAGTAGATAAAAATTATTGTAAGGCATGGAATACATTATACGCATGTTACATGATCTGAGAAAAATTATTTCATCAATTTCAACAGTCGTTCAAAAATTATTATGAAATTTAGCCAAAAACGCACAAAATACTAATTAAATCAAATAAATATTAAAAATCATGCAAAAATTATTTTTATCTACCCAGTATTCACATAGCATGTGTCACGTATGTTCATGTAAAATTTCGTCAAAAATCTCATTCAAAAAGTATTTTAGATAATTCCTAACGTATTAATCTAATACCGAATACTACTCTAATCACTATGATTCTAGGATAACAACTAGTTACCTGGATCGTCGGGAGGAGAGCTGAGTCCAAAGATACAATCACGAGTTAATAATGTAATCCAAATCCTCTTCTAACCCCAAGGCATAACAAACGAGAATTGTAGCAACAAGTCACTAAGCATTTCTTCTTGAACGTTGAAAACTCTTGTTTCGCACTGCTCTGTTACGACCATGATTTCCGATGATCAAAAGATCAGATTCTAAATCGCTCTGGTCAGAATGTATAACAAGATGTTATAAACGTTGAGTCCAAAAATAAAGACGATCCAACGGTTATATCTCCGGCTACGGTTAGTTTCGTGAAGGTGCGATAGGAAAAACCGGGTTGAAACTTCCTATTCTTTTCCTCTTCCTTTTCTCTCTCCCTTTTCTTGAAAAACGGTGGGTGATAAATGCAAATGATGCTGAACTTCTTTGAATAAAAATCAGAATTTTATGGATGTTTAATGGTTGAAATAAAGGGTTTTAATGAAGGAGAATGATTAGGGGGTTATAGGAGTTACAAAGCTACCAAGAGTTACAAGGAAAAATATAAAGAAAAGAAAGAAGAGGAGCTCTCCTTCTCCATCTCCTTGGCCGGCTGTCAAGCCCAACACACCAACAAAAATTTCGGCCCAAATCAACAAGGGTCCATGCTTCAAAAACCCGCTACGCGATAAAACGATTAATTCTTAAATCGCGCCTAAACTTTGAAAATACTTAATAATGAAAATAATTCTAATAAATTATATTATAAATATAAATATAATGCACACATTAACACACCATATAATAAAATAATAATTCGGCTCCCAAATTATAAAGAATAAAAATCATTGATCTAGAGAAAATAATAAATTATTTATTTTTTTACGAAAAGAATATCATTTTAAAATAAACTAACACCAAAAATAAAGGGTGAAAATTACGGGGTGTTACAGCTTGTCCCTGATGTCATGGCCATGAGCCTGACTCTCGAGTGCAGGAATTGACTAGATCAATTGCTCGAGTTTTTCAAACCTCAAATCCGTGTTGGTCTTGATTGGTCGTGGCGTGTCGCCTTGCTCGTCTTCTTCGGTTAGCTTCTCTCTCAGTGCCTTAATCTCATTGTCTTGTTCCTCAAGACGAGAGTTCATTAATTGAAGTTGAGCCATGATGGCACTGAGCTGTTCATTAGCGTCTTCCATTTCAGATGATGATTCAGAAGAGTCGGAGGATTCGTCTGAAATGGTTAGGATACGCTTGATGAGTCTGGGAGTGGGTCGACCTTGTTGCCTCTCTGTCGGACGTTCCCAAGTTGTAATCTCATGACCTGTCCTGAACAGAAATCGAATGGACCTCGTGAATTTTAAGAAATAATGTTTTCGAAATGAGAAATGGAGATGAGAAATGGAAAGTTGGAAATGAGAAATGGGGAATGAAAATGGAAAATGATTAGAAAATGATTTTGAAATGGAAATGGAAATGGGAATGAGAAATGATTAGGAATGGGTATGGTTATGGACTTAGTATGGGCTTGACCACGATGGAGCCATGGGCCTAACTATATGCAAATGCAGACATGGACTGGACTGGACTATGCAAGCAGACTGGATTGGGTTTTGGTGATGATAGGAGAGACTAGACTTTGAACTTACGGGTGAGCAAGTAGGCTAGACTTTAAGTAAGACTGGACAATAAGGGAGACTAGACTCTTAACTTAAGGCAAGCAGGCTAGGCAACTAGACTTTGAACTTTCGGGTGAGCAAGCAAGCTAGACAACTAGACTTCGGAACTTACATTAGACTAAGCGGACTAGACTCGAAAATTACCAATGGACTTATGGAATGCTAGACTTTGAACTTACGGGTGAGCAAGCAGGCTAGACATTAAGGAAGACTGGAGAAAAACAGAGACCAAACTCTTAACTTAAGGAAAGCAGGCTAGGCAACTAGACTTTGAACTTACGGGTGAGCAAGCAAGCTAGACAACTAGACTTCGGAACTTACATTAAACTAAGCAGGCTAGACTCAAAGATTGCCTATGAACTTAAGGAATGCTAGACCTTGAACTTACGGGTGAGCAAGCAGGCTAGACACAACAATACCTATAGACTTAAGGAATGCTTAGACCTTGAACTTACGGGTGAGCAAGCAGGCTGGACTTTAGAGGAATTTGGGCTATTGGACTTGGCTAGGGCCTACATGGAGATGCAAACTAGACCAAGGATATGAATTGGGCCTAAATGGACCTAAGTTTGGATTAGATTAACATACAGGTTTGATATAGACTTGGAGATGTATATGGGCTTGATAGTGGAAATAGACTAGGATTGGACTTGGAATGGAATGGACTGAGACTAGATTTGGACTGGGCATGACATAAACTGAGGTTCACATAAAGATGCAAATGGACCTAGATTTGACATGAGCTTGACTTATATGGGCCTAGGATGAACTCTAATGAATGCATGTACTCGAATTAGATGGACCCTATATGAATGCAAAATGGACTCTAATGCATATGGGCCTAGAATGAATGCAAATGAATTGGGTCGATTGGATGGAATTCGATGAAAGTGTTTGGATGGGGCTTAGAATTTTCGAAATTTATTTTTTGAAAGGGACCCCTTGTTTTATCTTTTGTTAGGAAAAGATGATGGCTTAATTTTGAAAAAAAAAATATTTTTGAAATGTAGTGGTTTTATGATGATTAGTAAATATTTTCGAAAAGGTAGAACAGAATATGGTGTAGGATTGATTTTGAAAAGATGTAAGTTTTGAAATTGATGAATATGGTAAGGTAAGATCGACATGAAAGATTTGTTGAACAACAGGGAGGATATGGGAAGAGGTAGACATGCATGACAACTCTAGCTCTACAATGACCCTTTAGATGTATTTTTTTTTTAGACGGACTTGACCTTGCATGAAAAGACTGAATTTTTTTGAATATGATACGATGCAAACTTGTTGTCTTAGACTCGAACAAAGGTCAAAAGACCAATAAGCATGGGACGAATAGGTCGTTGCCACGCAAGCGAGTGCGCGCGGCGCACGGCCTATGCGTCTAGCGTAGGTGCATTGCGCCGAGCGCAACTTAATGCGTTTGGCGCAATGCTGCGGCACGTGTATTGGAAATTGACGAATGTTCGGCGAAACGACGATTTGTTTAAGGCGCGATTTGCAATAAATTCGGGCATAAAGCATATTAGCAGGCAAAAATTGCAATCACACATAAATGTCAGGTAACATGGATGCAAAAGTTCTCAACCTAAAGTCCAGTTCTACATTCAACTATTGGTCAGGTTTAAGTTCAGTCTGAAAAGGGTCCATGACTAAGAGATTGATCCCACGCTTCGTACCCCTGCTTAAAGAGGTGGCCACGTGTAAGACGCACTCCAGTCTCAAGTCAAGAACAAGAGAACAATGCCATGGTTGGGTAGGTTTGCTTATGACTAAGATCCAACACTATCGCTCAGGAAGCTTTTTGGAAGGACAAAGCGCAAACCCCCCGGGGTGACCTCACACATAGAACATGTGGTAATGAGGCAAGGTAGATTGTCCTTATGGTGGCTGAACAATAGCCATGCATATTCAAAATTGTATATTATTCAAAGGCATAAAAATAAGAATGAATCGTATTTTTCAAGTTTCACCCACTCATTTAAAAAAAAGTAAAATTTTAAAATAGTCCCCAGTGGAGTCGCCAAATTGTAGGCATGTTTTTATTTCGCCCACGCAGGATGAGCGCGTATTTGATTTGACTACCCCACTGTAAAGGTTATATTGAAAATTGTTTTATATTGAAAGAAGTCGCCAACAATTCTTTTTAGGAAGAATCATAAACCTAATTGGATATAGGAAAATCATAGGGAAAAATTATCCAATGTTGATTTCCCGTCTTGACTCCATAGATGGTCAAAGTGAACCAAAGATTGAGTTCGGGGGTGAGGGTACGAATATAGTCATAATGAACCACATTCGCCCAAAGTTGGCCTCTGCTAAATATCGATTCATTGCAGATTTTATGCCAAAGAATAATCAAATAATGTTTTAAACACCCTAAAAATATTTAGTCTAGGTTAGTTCAGGAAACACATAAAAAGACTATTTTTTAGTGACAAGTTATTAGGCAATCAATTTACAGGGAACCTAGCAGGTTGTCCAAATTAATCTGATTAATGTTAGGACAATTCTTTAGGTCTTTGATTAGCAAAAACAACATGTGGGTGATAAAAGCATTGAAACAGGACAATCATATAATATGCATAGAATGATCAGGCAAGTATGATAATATACAAAGGCAAGAATTATATGAACATAAAATAAAGTATAGAAAAGGGATTAGAATGTACAAAAGCACGATTATTACTTAAAGATCTACATCATGAAATAAATTGTTAGTAACTTCAAAGCAATAAATATAATTGATTATTCAAGGATCCTCTGGAATTATACCTATGCGGCTTAGATTGAAGAGCGCAACGATCTTTAGGCGGAGCAATCGTGGAACCAAGAACGCAGCGTGAAAGAATAGATTGATTAAAAGTATTTGAGTGTTTTGAGTATTTGAGAATTCGAAGTGTATTGTAGTATACGAAGTGTATTTCGGAGTATTAGAGAGAATTTGTATTCGTGAAATAATAATGTGAAAAGCCGTCTATAATTCGGGAAAATACGGGTATTTATAGAAGACAAAGCACGTGCACCTCACGCAAATCCTGCGCCAGGCGTAGGCCTACGTGGCAGGCGCAATGCCACGCGTCAGGCGCACATTGGTGTGCCTGACGCAGCCAGCCAATCAGAGATGCACATGTGTTAACGCATTTTGAAAAGATAGAAACGTATGTTGCGTCTCACACAAGACTTGCGTCTGACGCAGGACTCTGTGTGAGTCACAAAATCTACGTGTCATGCGCTCATTGGCTCGCCTGACGCGATATGGCCAATGTGCTAGATGCATGTGGCGCGCTGAGCGCAGCCCCCGCGTTCGGCGCATATTCTGGAATATTCGAGCATATTCCATTGCGCGTCTTTCGAAGTTACTTTTTTATCCCTAAAATTCCGGAGATGGAATTTTACGGATTAAAAATCTGATTTATTTATCAAAGATAATAAAAATATTTATGAAAAATATCCATTAAAATAATAAATATTTGATTGGGCTTTTAGAATGGATTTAAAATATTTTATGGGCTTGAAATACAATTAATCATCATGAACAATTAATTGGGCTTTAGAATATCATTTCGAAACACATTTTAGAATGGTTCTTTAGATTGCTCTTCCGTTGGGTCGCGCCAACTAATACCGAGGTATGTTTCATCATCGGATCCTTAAATGGGGAGACACGATTATGTGTCTACAGAGTTTTATTAATAAAAATATCTTTTATAAAAATAATCTTTTCCCAAAGTGTTTTTAAATATCTTTTATCTAACTCTTTTCTAAAATCTTTTTTAATCAAAATCTTTTAGGTACCTATCTTTAGAAAACCTATTGCAACCCAACTACCTAAACCTATATTTTACCCCAATCTCCTCCATCTAAAGAATCTCCTAACAAATTCACGGCAAACACGGACTTCACTCACAAAAAAGTCCGTAATTCTGGAAAATACGGGTATTTATAGAAGACAAAGCACGTGCGCCTCACGCAAGCCATGCGCCAGGCGCAGGCCTACGTGGCAGGCGCAATGCCACGCGTCAAGCGCACATTGGTGTGCCTGACGCAGCCAGCCCAATCAGAGATGCACATGTGTTAACGCGTTGTGAAAAGATAGAAAAGTATGTTGCGTCTCACACAAGACTTGCGTCTGACGTAGGACTCTGTGTGAGTCACAAAATCTACGTGTCAGGCGCTCATTGGCTCGCCTGACGCGATATGGCCAATGTGCTGGACGCACGTGGCGCGCTGAGCGCAGCCCCCGCGTCCGGCGCATATTCTGGAATATTCGAGCATATTCCATTGTGCGTCTTTCGAAGATATTTTTTTATCTCTAAAATTCCGGAGATGGAATTTTACGGATTAAAAATCTGATTTATTTATCAAAGATAATAAAATATTTATGAAAAATATCCATTAAAATAATAAATATTTGATTGGGCTTTTAAAATGGATTTAAAATATTTTATGGGCTTGAAATACAATTAATCATCATGAACAATTAATCGGGCTTTAGAATATCATTTCGAAACACATTTTAGAATGGTTCTTTAGATTGCTCTTCCGCTGGGTCGCGCCAATTAATGCCGCGGTATGTTTCATCATCGTATCCTTAAATGGGGAGACACGATTATGTGTCTACAGAAGCCCCCACTTTGACTGAGGTTCAGAAAACCGATAGTCAAAGTATACGGTGTCGGGACGGAGAACGATTCTAAACGCTCTGCAGTTTAGAACTGGTCTATAACCGCCGGTCTCTACAAAACAAAGTTAGTATACAGGACAATAACTACAAGCAATCGATTACTGCGAGAAGATGATGTTAGCCAGATAGGTGCAAACAACTCACATAAGCACATAGTGATGCAATAATGCAAACTTAGACTCTCTAAGGATGCATGAGACGCAATGCAAGGATTAAGGTTATGCAAACCTAGGGGATGACACGTTATGTAAGGTCAGGGTTATGCAAGACTAGAATGTATGAAATGCAATGCAAGGTCAGGGTTTTGCAAAGCTGCAATGCAAGGTCGGGATTTTACAAGGCTAGATGTTGAGATGCAATGCAAGGTCAGGATTTTGCAAGGCTAGAAGAAGTGTAGAATGATAGAAATAGATTGAATGATTTTCGAAAATCGTTTTTGATAAATAATCGGGATCCGTAAACGAGGTTCGCGGATTACAACTTTTCGGGAGTTTGATTTGAATTGGAGGAACCACCACACATAGGAAGCCCCCACTTTGGGTGAGCTTGCCTTGAATTACGCATTATGAGCCTTGATTGAAATGTACTTGATCTGATATTGCAATGTAGTTGATATGATATTGAATTGTAGTTACTATGTCTTGAACATTGAAAGTTTTCACTAGGGATTGCACTGGGAACTCTTCTTTGGGAAGTTGATATAGGCAAAGTCAAATATCGCCAGAGACCATGGAATCATCGGAGAGTCCTTCGGGAAAAGGAGAGCTTGGATTGAAAAAAAAAGGTTTGAATTTGTGACTCAAATGCATGTAGGTGGGAAAAGGCTTTGACGAGACTAGGTTCAGACTCGAGTCTATGTCGGGATCTAGAAAGAGATTATGCTCCTAAATTCTAGAAAGTCAAATCATTAGACAATGACTAATTTATTTTATTGAAGCGGTCGGACCTCGAGATGAGGATTCCTACGTATCCTTGCGGAATCAGACCATTCGTAGTTCCAGATCTGATTTTTTTTTATTATTCTTTTTTTTTTTGTGCCCTAACTTTTGCCTAGGCCCCCCTTTCGGGTTTTCAACTTAGCGGGCTTGGACATACCTTGGAGAAGGAGTTAGGATTTGATGAAAGGATTATGAATTTGATTTATATGGATTAAAGGTTTGATGAATCGAAGGTATTTGAATGAGAGGTAGAACTTGTGTGCAAGCCCCCTAACTTGACTTTTATTTACCTTTGGCTCTTTCTTTTTGAATCTTTTCTTTTTTGTCTGTGCGTTTTTGCTTTTTTCATTTTTTTCGTACTTTGAATTTTTTTCACTATTTTATTTTGCCTCGCATTGATTTTTTTTTGTAGTGAGGCTTGCACACAAGTTTGGTTTAGGGTATTGGAAGGCTTGAAGGATATCCGTGGAGCTTTGGTTAATGGAGGGATTGTTTGGTTTATGATCATGGAGATGATGGTATAAGGATTTTTGTTTTTCTTTGGTTGTATGAGGATGGCTTATGAAAGGTAATGGAAGAGAGAGAGGAATAACTACTGATCCAAAGGATGTCCTCTTTTATTTATTCTTCTTTTTTTTTAGATTTTTTTATTAGTCAAGTTCATTAGGTGATTCGAGTTTGATCATTGAGTTAGAAGCATATATAAAATGATGGAAGGCCAATGAAAATGAAAATGAAATTCTTTTATTAATCAGAAATAAATAGAATAAGGCTTATTAGAAATAAAAACCTAAATGCCATAGACTCGACAAGAAAGGAAATGAAGGAGCTAGGGGAGGGACTCTCCGACTCAACCTAGAAAACTAGCGTTAAATGACTAAGCCCCGACGTTATTTAGGTGTTGCCCAAGGGGTTTTCGTTATTCTTCGACTTTTCTTTGCCGGGCGAAATTGGCAATCTACCGTCTTCAACCATATCCTGCAAGGTGATTCTTTAAGGTCCAACACGCGAAGTTGGGTGTCCATTCCCTTGGTGGTACTTGCAGTTGGCATTAGGATCCCACCTCTTGGATCAATTTTCGGGAGCGAGGATGCGGAGTAGGACCAATAAATTTGAAGTGCTCCCTTTGCATGAAGTATAGTGAAGGCTTCTTCTAAGGACATGCTTAATGGTGTGAATGTTCTTTGAGGCTTTTGATAACCTCTCTTTTCAGTAGCTATGGCATTGACCTCATTGCTTTTGGAGCTAGAAGGGCTATTATTACTCTTCTTGAAAGAGTTGTTGTTGTTGAATCCCTTGTTCTTGTTGGCCTGTATCTCTTCTTCAATCAACATGCCTACCTTATAGAGCTTCGTGAAAGACTCTATAGGTTGGAATTTGATATGATCCCCATACTTCTTCCGGGTTACGGATCATCAGTCGGACTTGATCCTCTTGAGATGGCCTGTTAATCATTTGTGTAGCTTTATCCCTCCATCTCTTAAGGAAGGTGACGAAGTCTTCATTGGAGTTTTGTTTGGTTAACTCCAACTCACGGAGGCCAATGGGAAGCTGAGTATGGTATACATATTGTTTGTGGAACTCTTCTCTGATGTAGTCCCAGTCATTCAGCTTGCCCTTTATTCAGTAATCTGAACCACTTGGATGGATGTGCATCCAAGGTCAAAGGAAAGACATAAGCAAACAAGTCCTTGCTCATGCCTTTGAGAGCCATAAAGATGGAAAATGCTCTCAAGTGGTCATCTGGGTCTTCGACCCCCTTGAATTTTGGGAGGTCGCCTAAGGTTACCTTTTTAGGGAGTTTTTCCCTTAGTTCAGGATCAATGATGTCATGGCCATGAGCCTAACCCTCAAGCGCAGGAATTGACTGGATCAATTGCTCGAGTTTTTCAAACCTTAAATCTGTACCGGTTTTGAATGGTGGTGGAGTGTCGCCTTGCTCGTCCTCTTCAGTTAGCTTCTCCCTCAGTGCCTTAATCTCTTTGTCTTATTCCTCAAGATGAGAGTTCATCAGTGTGAGTTGAGCCATAATGGCACTAAGCTGTTCATTAGTGTCTCCCATTTCAGATGACGATTCAGAAGAGTCGGAGGATTAATTCGTCTGAAAAAGTTAGGATACGCTTGACGAGCCTGGGAGTAGGTCGACCTTGTTGCCTCTCCATTGGACGTTCCCAAGTTATAATCTCACGACCTGTCCTGAACAGAAATCGGATGGACCTCGTGAATTTTAAGAAATAATGTTTTCGAAATGAGAAAATGAGATGAGAAATGGAAATGGAAATGGGGAATGAAAATAGAAAATGAAAATGGAAAATGATTTTGAAATGGAAATGGAAATGGAAATGGGAATGAGAAATGATTAGGAATAGGTATGGTTATGGACTTAGTATGGGCTTGACCATGATGGAGACATGGGCCTAACTATATGCAAATGTAGACATGGACTGGACTGGACTATGCAAGCAGACTGGATTGGGGTTTGGTGATGATAGGAGAGACTAGACTTTGAACTTACGGGTGAGCAAGTAGGCTAGACTTTAAGTAAGACTGGACAATAAGGGAGACTAGACTCTTAACTTAAGGCAAGCAGGCTAGGCAACTAGACTTTGAACTTACGAGTGAGCAAGCAAGCTAGACAACTAGACTTCGGAACTTACATTAGACTAAGCGGGCTAGACTCGAAAATTGCCTATGGATTTAAGGAATGCTAGACTTTGAACTTACGGGTGAGCAAGCAGGCTAGACATTAAGGAAGGCTGAAGAAAAACAGAGACCAAACTCTTAACTTAATGCAAGCAGGCTAGGAAACTAGACTTTGAACTTACGGGTGAGCAAGCAAGCTAGACAACTAGACTTCGGAACTTACATTAAACTAAGCAGGCTAGACTCAAAGATTGCCTATGGACTTAAGGAATGCTAGACCTTGAACTTACGGATGAGCAAGCAGGCAAGACACAACAATACCTATAGACTTAAGGAATGCTTAGACCTTGAACTTATAGGTGAGCAAGCAGGCTGGACTTTAGAGGAATTTGGGCTATTGGACTTGACTAGGGCCTACATGGAGATGCAAACTAGACCAAGGATATGAATTAGGCCTAAATGGACCTAAGTTTGGATTAGATTAACATACAGGTTTGATATAGACTTGGAGATGTATATGGGCTTGATAGTGGAAATATACTAGGATTGGACTTAGAATGGAATGGTGAGACTAGATTTGGGTGGGCTTGATATAAACTGGGGTTCACGAAAAGATGCAAATGGAACTAGATTTGACATGAGCTAGACTTATATGGGCCTAGGATGGACTCTAATGAATGCATGGACTCGAATTAGATGGACCCTATATGAATGCAAAATGGACTCTAATGCATATGGGCCTAGAATGAATGCAAGTGAATTGGGTCGATTGGATGGGATTCGATGAAGGTGTTTGGATTGGGCTTAGAATTTTCGAAATTCATTTTTTGAAAGGGACCCCTTGTTTTATCTTTCGTTAGGAAAAGATGATGGATTAATTTTAAAAAAAAAATATTTTTGAAATGTCGTGGTATTATGATGATTAGTAAATATTTTCGAAAAAGGTAGAATAGAATATGGTGTAGGATTGATTTTGAAAAGATGTAAGTTTTGAAATTGATGAATATGGTAAGGTAAGATCGACAGGAAAGATTTGTTGAACAGCAGGGAGGATATGGGAAGAGGTAGACATGCATGACAACTCTAGCTCTACAATGACCCTTTAGATGCATTTTTTTTTAGACGGACTTGACCTTGCATGAAAAGACTGAATTTTTTTTAACATGATACGATGCAAACTTGTTATCTTAGACTCGAACAAAGGTCAAAAGACCAATAAGCATGGGACGAATAGGCTGCGTGCCACGCAACCGGGTGCACGCGGCGCACAACCTATGCGTGCGCGCGAGTGCATTACGCCAGGCGCAACTTAATGCGTTTGGCGCAATGCTCTGCGGCACGCGTATTGGTAAATTGACGAATGTTCGGGCGAAAACGACGATTTGTTTTAGGCGCGATTTGCAATAATTTCGGGCGTAAAGCATATTAGCAGGCAAAAATTGCAATCACACATAAATGTCAGGTAACATGGATGCAAAAGTTCTCAACCTAAAGTCCAGTTCTACATTCAACTATTGGTCAGGTTTAAGTTCAGTCTGAAAAGGGTCCATGACTAAGAGATTGATCCCACGCTTCGTACCCCTGCTTAAAGAGGTGGCCACGTGTAAGACGCACTCCAGTCTCAAGTCAGGAACATGAGAACAATGCCATGGTTGGGTAGGTTTGCTTATGACTATGATCCAACACTATCGCTCAGGAAGCTTTTTGGAAGGACAAAGCGCAAACCCCTCGGGGTGACCTCACACATAGAACATGTGCTAATGAGGCAAGGTAGATTGTCCTTATGGTGGCTGAACAATAGCCATGCATATGCAAAACTGTATATTATTCAAAGGCATAAAAATAAGAATGAATCTTATTTTTCAAGTTTAACCCACTCATTTTAAAAAAAAAATTTAAAATAGTCCCCAGTGGAGTCGCCAAATTGTAGGTGTGTTTTTATTTCGCCTACGCGGGATGAGCGCGTATTTGATTTGACTACCCCACTGTAAAGGTTTTATTGAAAATTGTTTTATATTGAAAGAAGTCGCCAACAATTCTTTTTAGGAAGAATCATAAACCTAATTGGATATAGGAAAATCATTGGGAAAAATTATCCAATGTAGATTTTCCCGTCTTGACTCCATAGATGGTCAAAGTGAACCAAAGATTGAGTTCGGGGGTGAGGGTACGAATGTAGTCATAATGAACCACATTCGCCCAAAGTTGGCCTCTACTAAATATCGATTCATTGTAGATTTTATGCCAAAGAATAATCAAATAATGTTTTAAACACCCTAAAAATACTTAGTCTAAGTAGGTTCAGGAAACACATAAAAAGACTATTTTTTAGTGACAAGTTATTATGCAATCAATATTACAGGGAACCTAGTAGGTTGTCCAAATTAATCTGATTAATGTTAGAACAGTTCTTTAGGTCTTTATTAGCAAAAATAACATGTGGGTGATAAAAGCAGTAAAGCAAGACAATCATATAGCATGCATATAATGATCAGGCAAGTATGATAATAATGAAAAATAAATATAAAAAAAGGAGGTTTAGAATGTACAATAGAGCGATTTTATATTAAAGATCTACATCATGAAATAAATGGTTAGTAACTTCAATATAAAAATAATTGATTCAAGGATCCTCAGGTATTATACCTATGCGGCTTAGATTGAGGAGCGCAACGATCTTTAGGCGGAGCAATCGTGGAACCATGAACGCAGTATGAAAGAATTGATTGAAAGTATTAAAAGTATTTGAGTGTTTGAGTGTTTGAAGTATTAGAGGTATTCGTAAGTTTTTGTATTCGTGAAATAATAATATTGAAAAGCCGTCCGTAATTCGGGATAATACGGGTATTTATAGAAGACAAAGCACGTGTGCCTCACGCAAGCCCTGCACCAGGCGCAGGCCTACGTGGCAGGCGCAATGCCATGCGTCAGGCGCACATTGGTGTGCCTGACGCAGCCAGCCCAATCAGAGATGCACATGTGTTAACGCATTTTGAAATGATAGAAAAGTATGTTGCGTCTCACACAAGACTTGCGTCTGACGCAGGACTCTGTGTGAGTCACAAAATCTATGTGTCAGGCGCTCATTGACTCGCCTGACGCGATATGGTCAATGTGTTGGACGCACGTGGCGCGCTGAGCGCAGCACCCGCGTCCGGCGCATATTCTGGAATATTCGAGCATATTCCATTGCGCGTCTTTCGAAGATACTTTTTTATCCCTAAAATTCCGGAGATGGAATTTTACGGATTAAAAATCTGATTTATTTATCAAAGATAATAAAATATTTATGAAAAATATCGATTAAAATAATAAATATTTGATTGGGCTTTTAAAATGGATTTAAAATATTTTACGGGCTTGAAATACAATTAATCATCATGAACAATTAATTGGGCTTTAGAATATCATTTCGAAACACATTTTAGAATGGTTCTTTAGATTGCTCTTCCGTTGGGTCGCGCCAACTAATGCCGCGATATGTTTCATCATCGGATCCTTAAATGGGGAGACACGATTATGTGTCTACACCCTCACTTTTGGAAAAATACATCCACTTACCCTTAATGACTAACGGTGTTAAACTCCATTAGTCATTAACCCCTAATCCCCCCTTTAACCCTAACTAACTAATCTAAATCTACCCCTAACCTTAACCCTAATCCCCTAACCCCTAACCACCCCTCCCCCACCCCTTACCCCACCACCCCACCCCATTGCCCCCACCACCCCTTACCCCACCCGGCCGCGGCCCCGCAACCCCCTCCCCCATCGGACCCGACAACCCCTCCCCGCAGCCCCCTCCCCATCCCATTCCCTTAATGAATCGCGCAACCCCACCTCCCCCTCCCTCTTCCCCCGCCGTCGCGCAACCCCCTCCCTTCCCCCGCCGTCGCGCAACACCCACCCCTTCACCCGCAACCTATAAATAGTCGAGCTGCGGATCGTGCACCCCCTCCCCCTTCCCCGCTGACCCCCCTCCACCCTCCCCGCAGATCCTCCCCTCCCCCTCCCCCCGCAGTCCCATAACCCCTCTCCCCTTTCACCGATTCTTCGCAAAAACCCCAAATCAATCACAACAACCCGGATTTTTCGAACTCGGCGGCGCTCCTCGAACTTTTTGAAACACAACAACCCGCATTTTTCGAATTGAACCCGGATTTTTGAAACACAATCTCCCTCCCCTTCGAATTTCGAATTTTTTTAGGGTTCGGGGTGCGATTGGTGCGGCGGGGTTACGGGGAGTGGGGAAGGGAGGGGGTCGACGAGGGGAAGGGAGTGGGTGCACGGCTGCAGTGGGGAGGGGGGTTCGCGACAGCGATTGGGGAGGGGGTGGTGGTGAGGGGATGATAGGGCAATGGGGGTAAGGGGTGTGAGAGGGGTGGTTAGGGTTAAGGGTTGATTTAGGTTAGTTAATTAGGGTTAGAGGGGATTAGGGGTTAATGACTAACGAAAGTCTAACAACGTTAGTCAAAAGGGTAAGTCGATAAATTCTTTGAAAGGTGAGGGGTATATGATGAATTTCAAAAGTTGAAAGGGTATATGGTGCAAAAAAAAAATTGTCAGGGGTATATGGTGAAAAAACCATAATTGTAATGCTTTAAGGTACTACAAAAATCTCGATTAAATAGGAGAAACTCCTACGCCCCGTCTAAATCCGCCCTTTGCGGGTTGGTTGGGTAAATTCGAGATTTAGGTTTGATTTCAAACTTTGGTGGATAAGTTTAGTTTAGGTATTAGGTAGGGATCTTTGGATCACTCTAGATCTGTTTGAAATCTGGTCGAGTTTAGTTGGATTAGGTGGGCATGGGGTCTAGTCATCCTTTGAAGAATTGGGTTCAGGTTTACATAACAAGTTAGATCAGGTTTTGTGCTTGTTAATGGAAAAAGTTTGCCTTTTCAGATTCTTTATGCAACACCACCTTTCCACATAGAGATAATGCATATCCTTTATGAGCCAGATCCTTTGAACTGCAGTGACGAATAATATATTATCACCCTTTATGATAATGTTTCTTACTCCTTCATCCATAGCTAAGAGGATCCCACAGTGAAGAGTTGTTGCTTCGTCAATGTAAGCACTAGTTTTCTCGAGGTTGTAGGTATACGCCTTAATAAGATCTCCGGCGGAATTGTGAAGAATGACCCCCAGTTGTTCTTGAGGTTGAACAAACTAAGCGGTCGAAATTTAATTTGAGAAAGGACGTAGAAGGTGACTCCAACATAACAAGAAATGAAGGATGGATGGGAGAGAGGAGGAAGCGACCCCACAAGATAGAACCGGAAGCATGGAGAGAGTCATGTTTACAAAAATACCAATCCTGGTGAGAAATATGAACTCAATGGAATATTTTATAGACGCTTTAAGCCTTATTATTGAAAATGGTGGCATTACATTCCTTCTAAAGATTCTGACGAAGAAAGATAAATTCTACCATGAACTTTCTTTTGTTGTTGATATCTAAGAGAATTTATTTTAGTGAGACATTTGGAATAGTTCTTTGTATCTTGTAACCACCTTGAATAATAGGGAAGTTCCATAACTCTCTTGTTTTTCTTAGAAGCAGAAGAGATGATCAATTGTTTCAAACATGTTGGTTGCATAAAGCACATGAATCGAGAAGAACAACTCTCTTTGTGAAGGATATCTCTTACTCAAAAACTATTATGACCAATTTGCCAAAGAAGAATTTGAAGTTTAGTTGGGACTTCTAAAGCCCATATCCAGCAATATGTGCCATATTTCTTCCTCCAGGTTAAGAGTTTTGAGACCATGAGTTAGCCAAGTCACTAACTTAAATGGTAATTGACATTTGAAAGTGAGCCTCTAGACTGGAACGTCCTCCATATTAATTTATGGTAAAGGATTTTCTTGATTGAAGTGATTACATGGCCATTTTCCCGGTTCTTGTATTTGAAGACTTGTAAATTTAAATGAAAACAATATTCCCAAACTCTGGATATCATTGTTCTGAACATAGGAGATCCTTAAAATCTCCATTATCCCAAAATATACAACAAAAATTCAATTTGTATAGAATATCCTAGCCTCCATTGATCCTCCCCACTATCCTTTTTCCAAAAACTATATGCAAAAATTTCGAGAAAACGCACCAAAAGGAGCTAGAGACTCACCAAGCACAAAGGCACACTCTAAGATTTCTCGCTAAATTTTGGTAGTCGCATAAAGAAGAATTTCTCAATTTTAAAGTCAAACGAAACAAGATAAGTCTCTCTAACCCAATATGCAAATCCTTCAAACAATATACCAACCAATACATTATATTCTAGAAAAAATCCCCAAACATGCATATTTATCTTATGATTAGTTTGGATCCTCCAAAGGTGATCATTGAGTGAATTAACTGCAATCAATGTCGTCTCTGAAAAATCAACATCTTCTCTGAAAAATCAACATCGATCATTGTAAAATTGAAAGACGATCACATTGTTATCGTTTCTTAAGGGATGAATCCCATAACACAAATAACATAAGTCAAAAGGACAAGGAGGATGTAGCAATTATTTTCTAATGGAAGGATTCCACAATATCATCTCCTCCTTTGGATTATACATCATTAAACCCATTATCGTGTCCACTAATATTTTTGTTCAGTTGAGAAACAGTCCATGAGAGTTGAGAACAACTTTAACACCAAGAAAGTTGGTGAAGAGGCCAAGGTCCTTTGAAGAAAAACAAGCAATGTTGTTTACGTAGGGTTCAGGCGGTCTAATGATAATAACGTCGTCAACATGAACCAATAAGTAAAAAAGAATGAGCCATGTTGGTAGAGAAAGAAAGACGATTTGAACTATGGAGTTGCTAACTGCTAAGCCCATGGGAATAGAGAAAGGTTTTAGCTCTGTATACCAAGCTCTATGGGCTTGTTTGAGGCTACATTTAACCTTAGTAACATAGTGAGGATGAGATATGTCTATTAAGCTGGGGGTTGAGCAATGTAAATGGTTTTAATGAGGTTGCCTTGGAGGAAGACATTGTTCATGTCAAATAAGTGAAGGGATCAACCAATGAAACTAATTATAGAGAGAATTAGTAGAATTATGATCTTGATCACGAAGCTAAAGGTTTTAAAGTGATCAATGCTTAGTAGTTTAGTGAAATCCTCTAGTGACAATCCAAGCTTTGTATTGTTTCATAGTGTTGTTGAGATAGTACTTAATGCGGAGAAGAAAAGGTATTCATAACCAACAATAATTTTGAGCTTTGAGAATAGACAAATGTCATGTAATTTTACGAGTTAGGGGCTTGGGGGATATCTAGCAGACTTGGTGCCATTTAGGGTCTTTCGGAGCTTGTTTAGAGCTTGGTGCCATTTATGGTGTATATACTTGGATTGGGATCAGTAATATGGTGTGCAGTCTAGTATCATAATGTTAGTAGGAAGGTTTGGAGTTGGGATGGATATGGAAGAGAGGCCGGGGTTGCTTGTCAGTGATATGGTTTGTGTGGGAAGGAAGGTGGGTTGATCAAATTGTTAAAGTATAGAGTTGGGCTACATGGTAGTAGTCTTAATGGACGTGGGGGGGGTAACTTAAGGGTTGTTGCAGCATTTTTGTGTTGATGATGGGCGAGTCCATAGTACACCATTGGTCGGGTCCATAATACACCATTGATCAATAGTGAGAAATAAGGTGGTTGTTGGGTTAAACATAGGGAAGGGTATGGGAACTCAAACTTAGAGATTTAAACATGACGAAAAGTGTTGAGCTTCCGCGTTTTAGGATCTAAGCAATAATAAGCCATTTGTGAACCAACTAATTATGGGTAGTATAGACATACCAAGCTACGGAGCGTATTGTACTTAAAGTGGTGTATTCAAGAGTTTGAAATGAAGAAAATGACTATGAAGAATAGGTGTAGGAAGTTGAGATATTAAATTAAGTTCAGATTATACAAGAAAATTTTAAATTTACAAGACCAACTCGATAGATTGAGCATAGACTAATCTACTACAAAATTCAAGACTAAACACCTTATTCAGGGAAGAAACACATAGGCTTAAATTTTTAGAGCTTGTTCGTTATCGTTTTTAGTTTATAGTTTTCTGTAGTTAGTTTCCAATATTAACAAGATTAGTAGAACTGTGACTAACTTTAAGTTCATTAAATCACTTATATTATATGACTTTAAAAATCATAAAAGGGAAAATTGAAAAGTGATAAGGATGCCGAATAAGCTCTTAATAGTTCATTTTGTAAGCGACTATAAATAGTAATAATGGAAATGCATCTATTAATGTTAATTTGCAAGGAAAAGCTTATGTCAGTATTCATATCAGCGATCTTAATTTCCCAAAACATATATTTTTTTTCTTCTTAAAATTCACCAATGTCTATTACCACTTGAGAGATGGTATTGAGTGGTAAAAAATTATGGAAAAATTAACATGTTTAAGTATGAGATTCCAGGCCAATACCTGAATAATCTTTACAGTTTTAATATATGCGGCCCTAAGGGATAATAATGAGAATTATATACTCTTAGTTAATGATCTATTACAAAATCACACGTCAATGGCGCAATGATGTAGACGAGATGCGATCTCAGGTCTTATGTATCACCCCATAAGACTTTACCAACTAAGTTAACAATAAAACTTGTATGGACCTGGTCTATATTACCAGAGACCTTGTCTAACCCTCCAAAAATAGACCCTTTTTTTTTACGTATAGTGACTATATTCAACTTATAGTTACTTATCTTTATACATGTTATATTATAACATAGTGCTCTTTTTTAAAAAAATATACTCACCATTTCTTATACTAATTTACCATGTAAAATTTGTTCTTTCTAACATGGTAATGTTTTTTTTCTCATATAGTGATTCTATACGACCTATAGTTACTTCTTTTTTATAAATGGGTTTTTCTACATAGTGACCCTGTGTTCTACGAATTTATACGTTTGTACCCGACCTTTTTGAAATTTCCAGAGTGTATCCCTAAACTTTCTAAGCATCACACATAATACCCTTATTACTAGAAAAACCTACCCCAAACCCCACTCAACTTTCAATTTCTTAAGAGCATACCCAAAACCTCATTCAACCAACAAGGCCAAAAAATCTTACCCTATACCCCACATGGTATGAAAGTCCCAAAATCTATTACTTGCCACTTGGTATTCTATACATGGTACTTTATGTATCGTTTAGAAATCATAGGGGTATAATATGAAAAGTTCAAAAGGCCGATACAACGTAGACTTTACGTAAAACACATGGGCATTATATAGAAAAACTTTATATATTAACTACTCCATCCGTTTCTTTTTAATCTACACACTTTCCTTTTTGGTATGTTTATTTTTAATCTACACATTGTTGTGTTTTTTTTATTCTTGGTAACATATTCCATCTACTTTATCCTCTTTTTCCACCCATGCCATCCACTTTTAAATATTTTAACCCACTTTTTAGTTTATCTCTCCACCTTTTGGTTTTCTCCTCATACTTTTATACTTGCTTCTTGGTTCTCCCTCAAAGTGAAGTGAGTACTAAAAAGAAACGGAGAGAGTATATTCTAACCCGGGTGCGTTCTCTTCACCTTAATGAATTAAGTTTCAGGTTCAATCGGTTCAATTCAGTTCAGTTCAGATAAGTCTCAATCAGGTCCAATCAGGGCAATAAGTTTCAATCAGGTCCAATAAGTTCCAATCAAGGGCAATAAGTTCCAATCAGGTCCAATCAGGTCTAATCAGGTCCAAGAAGTTCCAATAAGGTCCAAATAGTCAATGATCAATAAATTTAAATTAAAATTTTAATTAAAGTACCACCATGATTATTATATAGTATTATATTTGTAATATTGTCTATTATTTTATTATTCATATTACTATTAGATGATTATGTTATTATTAAATTTTTTAATTAAAGTACCACTATGATTATATAGTATTATATTTGCATTATTATCTATTATTTTATTAGTCATGTTACTATTAGCTGATTATGTTATTATTAAAAAAATATTATAATCATGGTCAAATAAGGTTAACAATAATAATCATCATAATTATAATATTTTGCAATTCGTCTTTAAATAACTAGAGATAACATGTTTTCGTTACTAATAATAATGAAAGATATAAATGTTATTAATTGATTTGCTACTAGTGCTTTAAGAAATCAAAGCAACACTATTAGATATATTAGTGGTAAAAGTTGTGTATAGGCAAGTATATAAATAGTATTTTTTTTTGTTAAAATGTTAATCATAAGAGATAGTTAATAATTACTATTTTTTGAAGGATAAAGTTTAATGATTATTATGTTATAATAAATTTTGAGGGATAGTATTTATGTTAGGGGTAATATTTATGTTATTACTCATCAAATTTTTGTTAAATAAGTTCAATAAGGTCCAATAAGTTTTCAATCGAGGTCCCGTCGGGTCCAATAAGTTCCAATCGGGTCGATAAGTTTCCATCATGTCCGATAAGTTCCAATCGGGTTCAATCAAGTCCAATAAGTTAAATCGGGGTCCAATCGGATCCAATAAGTTCGACTTGAGTTCGGGGTTTCTTCATGACCCCCTTTTTCATATAGTCATTTTTAACCTATAATTACATTTCTTTTATATTTATTGTTTTATAACATAATGACCATTTTTTTCCACATATTCATAGTTCCTTTGTTTCCCCCTATAGACTATAAGTACACATGCTAGCGTTAGGTTCACGCTAAATTTAGTGTCAACTATGTCCATTTAATTGATTCAATCTTTTGGTCATCAATGCGGTTAAAGTGCTACAGTACAATTGGCGGTTTCGTATTATTAAAAATATTCAAACTCTATTACTTTCTTTCACGTCTTGGAATATCCATCACGTCCTAGGAAAACAAATCTATTTGATTCTTTCTTATTCTTGCATAGCGATAAGGTTGGAGAGCCTCCGTGCGGAGGATGCATACCTTATTTTTTATTTACCTTTTTTTTTTACAAAAAAACTATGTCCATTAATTTTTTTTTTGACATTCACAAAGCTAGATTCTTTTTATTCTATTCTTAGTTCTTACTTCCATCTTTGTCTTTTTATAATATTTTCCTAATATACTTATAAGTTTTAACACCATGTGCATTGTGCAACATAACCACTAGACACTAGTATATACTATATACAGACTAGTTGACTACAGTAGTTTCCTAAAATTTTCAAGAGAAATCTTCAGATTCACGAATCCTGTACCTTTGCTTCTCCTCCTCTCCCACTATTAATTAGTATTAAACAATCTCGTCATTTTCCTTGTACAACTCTGCAATCAATCGTTACTCATTACTCATTACTCATTACTCATTACTCATTAGTCATTTCACCTCTCTTTCTCTCTCCTCTTTCTCTCTCCTGATTTCGATCTGAAGATCGAAGATGGGAATCCATGGCAGCAGCTCATGGATCTTCTCTCTCCTCTGCGTTCTTCTCCTCTTCTCACAAGCTCATTGCTTTTACCTTCCTGGTGTTGCACCTCAAGATTTTCAAAGGGTTTGTTACTCTTCTTCTCTAATCTTCCAGTGTCGGTGATTTACTAATCATTTTTTTTCTTACATGATTACATCTTCACTTTTATTGGACATTTTTTATTTTATGTATTATGGATTGTGCAATGTTGATTTAATCAATTTGGGGATTTAGGGTTTTAGGATCTAAGCTGTTTAATTTGTGTTGTAGTCACTTTTTCTTGGATCTGATTTTTTGGATTGAATATATGTGGTATTTGATCTAGACATTTGTGATGTTAATTTTTTGTTTTGGTTTGCTTTCATTTGAATTCGTCACAGTATCTAATGTTAAGGGAAGGGATTTTGTTGATGTTTGAGATTTTGAGAGATTTATTATTTTAATTGGATCTTTCATTTTAAGTGATTATCTCACTCGAGCTGTATATTTCAAGCTGACGATGTGCAAGAATAGCAACATATATCACTTTCTTATATGATAAATATTGTCGTAGGTTGCCGCGCTATGTTAGCACGAAGCTGATCCTTGATTTGTTGCATTGAGGATCAGAGTATTTAGAGAGAATGGCATAGGAAATGCTTCCAGTTAATTTGTTTTTCTGGATGTATTTGTGAAAATGTATTATCTTTCAAATGTGTTAGGTGCTTATTTGCTAGTTTAGCTTTTTACTCCTTTGGTCCTAAAATTAGTTGCTCCATGGATACTTGGTGCGCATTTTAGTATTATAGAAAAAAGTTGGTAGTTGAGTGTGGTTTCAACTTTAGAGAAAACTAGAGAAAAAAATGATACTATTAAAGGGTGGAGCTAATAATTTGAGACATCCCAAAATGGAAAATGGAACAAATAATTTTTGACAGAAGGAGTATTGCATAAAACGGGTGGAACTTGGGTGGTTTACTTTACTGGGGTGAGGGGTCTAAATTGCAATGTCCTATTTTCATTTGTTGTGCGATGTAGGCTTTGGCTAATTGTTGTTCATTTTGTGAATGAGTAAAATGTTTCTGCATACGAGAATTATTTTGATCTAGGAGTAAATAATTGCTGTATCTTTTGTTTGGATTCTGGTGCAGGGAGATCCCCTTCAAGTTAAGGTCAATAAGCTTTCGTCTACAAAGACCCAGCTTCCTTATAATTACTATTTCTTGAAATATTGTAAGCCTCAAAAGATTGTTAGACAGTGCGGAGAACTTAGGAGAAGTTCTTCGTGGTGATCGTATAGAGAATTCTGTGTACACGGTAAGCTTGCCTCTTCTTTTATATATATATATATATATATATATATTTATTAATTGACTTGAATATGGTCTCAGTGTCTTTTCCTTCTCCACTGTAAACCAGTTTTAGACCTCACAACAGTTATTTATAATATATATGAGCTATCAGCCTGACATTTCTTTTGGTATAACAGTTTAAGATGAGAGAAGAACGGGCATGTCAGGTCGGCTGTCGTGTAAAACTTGATGCTGAGGCTGCAAAAAATTTTAAGGAGATGATCGATGATGAATATCGAGTTAACATGTGAGTACTAGTGTAGATGAAGGATGTAAACCATGGCTTGATTCTGTCTGTTCACATTCTTTTGTGGTGTAACAGGATTCTGGACAACCTTCCAGTTGCTGTGATAAGGCAAAGGAGAGACGCACAAGCCAAAGTCTATGAGCATGGGTTTCGTGTAGGATTTAAGGGAAAGTACTCTGGGGTAAGTCCTATTCAATTCCATTTATCTGTGGATGCTGTGCTGCTCCTTATACCTGATTTTGTTACTGAAACTTGTTCTAACAGACTAATGAGGAGAAGTACTTTATCCACAACCATTTAATCTTCAAAGTGATGTACCACAAGGATCTGGAAACGGACGTTGCTCGTATAGTTGGTTTTGAAGTTACTCCTCTCAGGTTTGCTTCCTATCTTTGTTGCAACCGTCGATTATTTCATTTTTTTTTTGTTCTTTTAATGAGTGCATTGTGATTTCACGTTTCCTTATTCTTTTTTGGTTAAATGTTTTTTTTTTTTACCTCATGAATATCATAGTATCAAATGTTAGCTTCAATATCTTATTTTATGTATGTCTTGTTTTTGTGAATACTTTTAGTGATATCATTCAACTGTTCTAGTCTTACTCTGTCAGCAGAGCTTTTTGCATGTTATCATTGTGTATGCTTGATGGATACTCTAGCTATGGAGTTATTACTACAAGTGATTTTGTTAAATACTGTTATGTATACAGTGAATGTCAGACATGATATAAGCATGAAATTTAAGGTCAAAGGTGGCTTGTGGTCCTTTTTTTTACTGCTGAGCTTGTGCTGGCTGTCTATTGAGGCATTGTGGACTAGTCGGAGTATTTTTTAACATTTATCTACTGCAATACGTGAACGTCCTGGGTCAGATGATTATACCGATGATGATTGCAATGGTGCAAGGTCTTCTATTTATCCACTGGAAATCTCTGAATTTATCTCAACTTGTTAGACACGATGTGAACTTCTTAGCCCTTATTAAAACTTTTTTTAGCTGGAAATTGAATTTACACAACTTATTAGCCTTTATTGGAACTTTTATGAACATATAAGACGTAAAACTTACTTTTTAAAGGTGAAAGAGCGTAGTCTCATATGCATATGTGACAAGTCATTTCCATGTAAATCTACATAGTGGTATCACTTTTCCTCAACAAGCTTGATTGACCTAAAAATTTATTTATACAGTGAGTCTCTTGGTTTTTTTTCTTTTAAATAGAAATTTAGGTATATACTTCCTCCGTTCTTTTTCTATTGCAACAATTGAGTTTTCACGCTTGCCAATGCACAACTTCAATTATTAATATCTTTAATTACTTTTTAGTAAAAATTATAAAAATTTGATATTTTGAAAGTATATGTCGAGACGAATCGACAAGACCCCACGTGACTATATTTCTCCGTACGTAAAAAATCACAATAGATAGGTAAAGGGTGGTGAGTGAATAGTGTAAAAATCTCATTGTTGCAATAGAAAAGAACGGAGGAAGTATATTTTTAAGATTGGGTGTATTCTCCTTCAGCAACAAAAGCTATAATGTCCCAGTTGAGTTAATGGCCCATTTGTATATTGGTTGGCTGCTCCTCATCATTTCATGTTGCAATTGGCTCTTCACTCTTGTGTTGGTCATGGCATGGGTGGCATAGAACTCATAATTTATGTGTCCCATGCTTTGCATCATCTATCATTTGGCATAATTACATTTCCAAGGTTTTTAAGGGTTGGGATTGATGGAGAAGCCAAGGACATAATGTTGAGACAAGATCCCTTAATTTATGTTGGCTATCCAAACTCCATGTTGAGGGGGATCAGTCGGAGCTGTTTTCATAATATGGTTTAAGTTTTTTATGGTGGCTGTGATGAAACATGGCAAATGAAGAATATTGTTTACATGGCCTAGAGAAGGAAAATTGGAGGAGTTTTGAAAAGTTCAAATTTCCAACTCGTTGAATTGTTAACCTTTGCAAAGGGTTATTGAAGATGGTAAGCTGCACCAGTAATGCCATAAATTGTCTCATGTTCACCCTTCACAGGGAGATTTCACCTCTACGATTTTGCTGTCCCTCTTTCCAGAATGTAAGTTAGGACTTATCATTGGGAATTTGGGATTGAAAGTATAGAGAGAATTAGTATATTGTGGCGCACTACAGGGTCTCCAATTGATGTCATCCCCTTTTCATGCTAACGGAGGAGTAACATAGACTTCTTAGGGCTGTGCTAGTAAATGATCAGTTCACTAGCTAAAAGTAAATTACCTTTTGCTACTTTATATATGTATTCTTGAAGCCACTTGGCATGATGAGTTCAGTGCCACCTCTTTAAGAAATGTGGTGAAGACCTTGCTACCTGGTACTGTTGGGGCTGTTCAATTTATGGATGTCAGTTTGATCTGACCTTTTTGCATCGATGAGTTTTTTCCATCTTGGGAACCATTCTAGTTTTGACCATGTTGCAAACTGTCATGGGTGAGAACTTAGAAATTGTGGGTGCCCAGAAAGCTTTGAGAAATTTCAATATATACCTCATAGTGCAACTGTGCAATAAGACTATCCTTTTTGGCTAACCTTGCTACAAGGTTTAGTCTGTTTAGTTGGATTGATCCACATATAATTATCTGTTATCATTTTTATGTGGACATTTTGCTTTTCAAAGAGAATATTTTACCAACAGTAACTTATTGCTCAGTCAGCTTCGAAGGTGAGAATTATTTTCTTGGAAGACAGAGTTTAAGAACCTGTTAGTCATAGCTTGATCAATTGCTTTCTAGGTGTTGGAAGCCCCAAAAAAAGAACTGAAGAAGCCCAGATAGGAGGATGGTGGCGTTCTGCGAATATTGGACTGCTTGAGCGCGCGCGCTTTGCTCTCCCACATCTCCCTTCAAAACTGTACGCAGCTTATTTGTTGATGTTTTTATAATCATAGCATTACCTAGAAATCGGTTAGTGGAGGACCTGAGGAGGACAAGTGTAGAATAATAACTGGCTTCGTAAAGCTTGAAGCTCTTGTGATTGATTCATGGAAAGGAGGAAGGTTCTTTTTGCACGGTGACATTGAGGTCAGAATAACCTGCTTGCTAGCAGTCAAACACATTGAAAAGGGGGACTGGAGAGAGAAAGAGAGAGAGAGCAGGATTAAGGTTGTTGCAGTTACTTGGGTGTCTTCAAAGCTCTGTTACAGATTTGCTTATAAAAAAAAAGGTATGTTTAAGATTTATCAAATGAACTAGTTTAGGGGAAGACTGATTTCCGCCTTCTATTTTATTGTGCTTTTCTCTATAACATTATTGATGCAGAAGCCGTATAATCTCTGTTAGATGTTGATTCCTTAGGTTTAGTTTTTAAGGCATGGAACTTCTGGCGGATGAGTGGTGGTGACTGGTGACAGTACATACCACATGAGCTTAGCTCCTTTTTTGGTACTTTTTTCTCTTCATTGTCGAATAATTATGCAAGTGGAGGCAGTGTCTTTTCATGAGGAATTGTCCTTCAGTTTTGTGGACTCTCTTTCCGCCCTGGTCCAGTGCTAGTGTTTAGAGTCTGTCTCTCTGTAAAGGACTATAGCCAGTTATGCTCCAGACTCCATACTTGTGGGGGTTACTTCTTTATTTGCTTGATGAAGAGTTTCTTTCAATTTCTAGCTTGTTGCACTTTTAATTAATCAGTCTTTAGTTGCTATACGTGAGAGTTGATAACCATTCATACGAGGTTATTCAATTCATTTTTGATCCATGTTTTATTCATGTTTGGTTATTTTTTTACAAAAAAAATAAATCTGTAGCATCTATTCATTGGAGTTCTGATTTGTATTATTCTTATGTACATGCTCTGCATTGGCTGTCCTATAAATCTCATTGCTCCTGCTAACAGTATTGCTCATGAGTACAAGGAGTGGAAGATCAAGATACTCAATTAGCAACATGCACTGAAAAACATTATTCAAGTGGCACCCCCGCCACAAGAGGTTGATGCTGATAAAGAGGTGGTGTTTACTTTATATGATGTTGCCTTTTGAGGGTATGCTCTTCTTACAAATATGATTTACATTTCTGCATGTTTCTTCCTCTCTTCATTTTATATTCTGATCTTTCAGGAGAGTGACATTAAATGAGGCATCTAGATGGGATACATATCTTTCTAATGAATGATGATCAAATCCATTGGTTCTCTAATATTTAACTCCTTGATGATAGTCCTTTTCCTTTCTGGAATGGTTGCAATGATCATGATGCTGAACACTTTACAGGGAGACATAGCTTCAACTATAATCAATTGGAGACTCTAGACGAGGCTCAGGGAAGAAACTGGCTGGAAATTGGTTCATGGGGATGCTTTCAGGCCACCTCTAAACTCTAGCCTCTTGTGTGTGTGTATGTTGGAACTGGTGTTCAAATCTTTGGAATGACCCTAGTCACTATGATGTTTGCACTGCTTGGATTCCTTTCCCCTTCTAATCGTTGGTGGGCTAATGACTGCTATGGTTCTGTTGTGGGTCTTTATGGGTTTGTTTGGTGGTTATTCCTCAGCTCGCTTGTACAAGATGTCTAAAGGCACTGAGTGGAAGAAGAACACATTGAAAAACTGCCTTCATGTTCCCTGGAATACTCTTTAGCATTTTCTTTGTGTTGAACACCCTGATCTGGGGGAGAAATCTTCTAGGTGCTGTGCCTTGAAACTTATGCTGGCGTTGATGCTGTTGTGGTTTGGCATATCAGTTCCACTGGTTTTTGTTGGCAGTTATTTGGGATTTAAAAAGCCACCGATGGACGACCCAGTCAAAACAAATAAAATCCCTAGGCAAATACCTGAGCAGGCTTGGTACATGAAACCCATATTTTCTATTCTTATAGGAGGCATCCTTCCCTTTGGAGCAGTCTTTATCGAGCTTTTCTTTATACTGACATCCATATGGCTGAACCAATTCTACTACATTTTCGGCTTCCTTTTCATCGTTTTTGTCATCTTGATAATCACATGCGCCTGAAATTACCATAGTGCTCTGCTACTTCCAGTTGTGCAGTGAAGATTATCATTGGTGGTGGAGGGCATACTTGACAGCTGGTTCCTCTTGCCTTCTACTTGTTCTTGTACTCCATTTTCTATTTCTTCACAAAGCTGGAAATTACAAAAAGCTGGTTTCTGGGATCCTTTACTTTGGGTATATGCTCATTGGTTCATATGCGTGCTTCTTGTACCAGACCGGCACAATTGGCTTTTATGCGTGCTTCTGGTTTGTCAGAAAGATCTACTCATCCGTGAAGATTGACTAATCATTGCAACAAGGTGAGTTATTTTGGGGTTCTAGTGTGAATTCTCAGCTGTATTCACCTCCAAACTGCAGAAGAACAAGGTAGGAAGATTTTTTGATGTAGATGTGTATGTTCTTTTAAGGTCAGCTGAACTGTGGAGCTTCAGCCATGCAGAAAAATATCATTTTGCAGGTGCTAGTGTAGGTCATGCTGTGTACTAATGTGCTTTCAGAATATTACTTCTCATAGTATTGTGACTGGATCACACTTTTTAATACACCATACTGCAACAAGTTTTCCTTAATTTCAGCTCAAATAACTTTTATTTGATACTTATTAGTTATTAGCATATTGTTGGCACTGATTTGTGGCTGATATGCTTGTGATGGTTATATGTGGTCATGAAACATATTTTCACTTGTTGCGTATATATCAAGTCTCTGGAAGAATGGCATACTTTTGGCGAAGTGTGGTTACAGACTTCAGGAGCGTTTAACACTGCTTGCACTCTAGTGGATCGCCTCTTCCACTTAAATTTAGAGCGCACTTTTTTTTTTGTTCTCGGAAAAGAATGGAACGTGAACTTGATCAAATTGAGACAAAGTTTTACGCCCAACAATAAAATATTGTAAAACCCTGATAAGAATTTGATCGTGGTTTGGGTTACATTTCAATGCAACAATTTTGAAGCATATATTCACTTTCCGCTATTTTGAAGCGGCCATTGATATTCTAGTTTTTCTCTAGGAAGCTCTTTTTATGAGGTCCAAACAAGAGAAATACTGGAGGTAGTGGCAATGAGTTTGTATGTTATTTTAGTATGAAAGTCAGGTACTAATGTTTACGGTAAGTTGGTTGCCACTCAATATCATCCCTAAAGCCAGAATGAATTCGCGATCTTAATTTATAAAAAGACTAAGTACATGGTTAGAATTGCTATAGCATGGCTGCATGGGCATGAAGGTTTGGATCACAATTACAATGTATATATTTTTGCTATCAATGCACTTATATGACCGTGTACCCAAAACGTTTGAATTTGCGAACATCTTTCCT